>WOXC01005748.1:0-98791 GCA_011680675.1 Gymnobelideus leadbeateri
TCTACTTGCCAAAAGAAACCCAGAATCTATATGATCACAACTACAAAACACTTCTCACACAAATAAAAGCAGATCTAAATAGTTGGAAAAATATCAATTGCTCGTGGCTGGGTCGAGCTAATATAATAAAAATGACAATTTTACCCAAGCTAAACTATATATTTAGTGCCATACCAATCAATTTACCAAAAAACTACTTTGTAGAGTTAGACAAAATAATAACAAAATTTATTTGGAAAAACAAACGGTCTAGAATATCAAGGGAATTAATGAAAAGAAATACTAGGGAAGGTGGAATAGCTATGCCAGATCTTAATCTGTATTATACAGCAGCAGTCATCAAAACTGTTTGGTACTGGCAGAGGTGCAGAGTAGTGGATCAATGGAATAGATTAGGTGCAGGAGACCCAGCAGTTAATGAATATAGCAATCTATTGTTCGATAAACCCAAAGACCCCAGTTTTTGGGATAAGAATGCACTATTTGACAAAAACTGCTGGGAAAACTGGAATACAGTATGGCAGAAACTGGGCATAGATCACTATCTAACACCATATACCAAAGTCAAGTCTAAATGGGTGCATGATCTAGGTGTAAAGGATGATACTGTAAGCAATATGGTAAAGCAAGGAATAGTTTACCTGACAGATCTGTGGAGAGGGGAAGATTTTAGGACCAAACAAGCATTAGAGAGCATTATAAAATGCAAAATGGATAATTTTGATTACATTAAATTGAAAAGCTTCTGCACAAACAAAGCCAATGTAACCAAGATCAAGAGGGAGGTGGGGAATTGGGAAAGAATTTTTACAACTTGTGTCTCTGATAAAGGACTCATTTCTAAAATTTATAGAGAACTGAGCCAAATCTATATGAATACAAGTCACTCCCCAATTGATAAATGGTCAAAGGATATGAATAGGCAGTTTTCAGAGAAAGAAATTAAAGATATCTATAAACATATGAAGAAATGCTCTAAATCACTATTAATTAGAGAAATGCAAATCAAAACAACTCTGAGATACCACATCTCTCCAGTCAGATTGGCTAAGATGAAAAAACAAGAAAGTGACAAATGCTGGAGAGGATGTGGACAAATTGGAATGCTAATACGTTACTGGTGGAGTTGTGAACTTATCCAACCATTCTGGAGAGCAATCTGGAATTATGCCCAAAAGATTATAAATAATTTCATACCCTTTGACCCAACAATACCACTTCTAGGGTTATATCCCAAAGAGATCATAGATGTGGGAGGAAGACCCATATGTACAAAAATATTTTAGCAGCCCTTTTTGTGGTTGCAAAGAATTGGAAACTAAAGGGGTGCCCATCAATTGGGGAATGGCTAAACAAGTTGTGGTATATGAATGTAATGGAATTTTATTGTGCTATAAGAAATGAGGAGGTGTCGGATTTCATAATTACCTGGAGAGACTTATACAAACTGATGCTGAGCGAGAAAAGTAGAATCAGAAGAAATTTGTATACAATCACAGACATACCATATCTGTGACGACCAACTATGACAGACTGGACTCTTTTCAGCAATGCAGTGATATAAGTTAATCCCGAATGACTCAAGAAAGAGAGAAATGCGCCATCCAGAGATATAACTATTAAGAACTGAGCCTGAATCCTGATGGAAGCAAACTAAATGATCTTGTTCTTCTCATTGTTTGGTCTTATTTCTTCCTTACCATCTTTCATCCCACCTAGTACAATATGCCTTTGTAATTGGAAGAATGTCTAATATGAATGCATTTGCAGACCCTATACTGTACTATATGCTGCCGTGAGGGGAGGGGGGAGGGAAGTAAAGGAAATTTGAAAATCAAGGAACTATGGAATTGAATCTTGTTAACTGAAACTAAACTAATAAACTAATAAGAAGTAAAGGAAATTTGAAAATCAAGGAACTATGGAATTGAATCTTGTTAACTGAAACTAAACTAATAAACTAATAATAAAATATATATATATATATATATATATATATATATATCATATGTGCACATAAGATGATGTTCTTGGGTAACAAGTTGGCCACAATTACTGATTTTGCCCATTAGATGGCATACTTTGTTCTTTAGAAGCATCCTTTGCATGGACTTGACTTTTGAAATGGGCAGTCAAGAGTTGGCAATTAACTTTGAAGAACTATTCCTTTGGGCAGCTAACAAAACAAATTTTAATAAAACAGATCCCTGTTCCCTTTACCAGGTCGAACTATTTGTTTTTAATCATATATCCTGGAATACATTATAATTAAAAGACATCTACTAAAATGCCTATTGACATCATTGAGGAGTGGTGGCAATCTAGAGTTCTCAAACTTTTATACCAACAAAGTATAAGGAGACATATGCTTCAAACTTCATTGGACTGGGTTGGCAAATTTTATCATTTGAGACCTGGTCCATCTATATAGAAATGAGTTTATCCCCTGAAGTAGTATGTAATTGGTCATAGAAAGTAAAGTTCAGTCTACTTAGACATGTACCTATTTTTATCTGCTTTTTATGGGGAGTACCCACATTAATGGAATAGTGAACTTTTTTCAAAGAAGATAAGATTCCCTTGAAAATAATATACAAAAAAGGATCAAAACTATATTCTTGAGCCTAAACTACATTAATGACTTTTTGCTAAAATTTGAGTGTTCTTTCAAAGACATTCCATTCAATAAACATTTTAAAGGGCATATTATATGCAGGTCCTCTGCGCCAAATATTAGGCATACAAAAAGAGGCAAAAATATTTCCTGCCCTCAAAAAACTTCCTGTCTAACAGGGGAGACAGTATGAAAACATATACAATGCAAGCAACATACAGGATAAATAGTAAATAATAGAAATAAAGCATTGGAATTAGATTTTAATTAGCATATCACAGAATGGAGGAAGGGTGATATAATAGAAAGGACACTCATTTGAGGATCAGGATATCTGGGTTTTACTTTAACTGATTAAACTGACATGTGTCCTTAGGCAATTGATTTAGCCTCTCGGAGTCTCAACAAATTCATTTCCAAAATGAATGGATTGTAGTAAGTAATCACAAACTCATAGTTCAAGGACTGGAAAGAACCTGAGAGATCATGTAGGCTAACACCCTCATTTTATAGTTGAATAAATAAATCTAAGGAGATTGAGTGACTAGATCAATGTCACACATATCAGGGGTAGGATCTCCAAGGTCTCTTCCATTTAAAATTAAATTATTCTAAATGTTTATATCTGTAAATAGTTATTATTTCCTTGAAACACTTACAGATGATATTTGATATAATTGATAGTAATATTTATTGTAAATTCATATTAATTTCTCCTTTTTGAAGAGTTCTCGTCATTTAGAGAATTCAACTCTTTTCCCTTTACTTTTTTTTTTTTTAAATCAGTTGGGGTTAAGTAACTTGGTCAAGGTTACATGGCTAGTTATTTTTGTGTGGGTGTTTATCTGAGGCCTGAACCAATCCTGGATCCTCCTGACTCCGGGCCGGCGCTCTTACTCACTGTGCCCCCTAGCCACCCCTTTCCCTTTACTTTCTAAACCTTTAAGAGAAGAATCTAGTATTTCATGGATAAACCTCAGGCCCTTGTCTGAGTCTTTGATACAGTAAATTATTTGTTTAGGGTTACAATGCTAACAAATGTCACAGGCATGATTTAAATACAGGTCTTCTTGACTTGAAGTATAGCATTCAATTCAATATATTGTACTACCTATCTTAAATTTAAACAGCCTGAATAACATGGTCAGATTTCTGCTTTCTTCTTATACAGTGAGAAAAGTGAGCAAAAGCCAAAGGTGATTTTTACTCTGGATATTTTGAAATTTTAATTGCTATTATCTGAACAAATATCACCAACTCTACATCAAGTTATCTTAATTACTTTTTCCTCATCTTTACAATGAAGAACCCTTTCAAAAAATAATTTGAGAATGTTGGAGGAGTGATAAGTTTTAGTTGGTCCCATAGGGCAGAGACAGGAACAAAGACTAGAAGTTTCAAAGGGAAAAATTTAGGCTTGACAGAAGAAAACAAATCCAAGGAATTAGAACTATTCAAAACTAAAATTGGTTGCCTTAAAACAGGAGGGGGGGGGGTCTTTCCTCTTCGGAGATTTGTAAGTGAAGTTTGGATGACTGTTTACAAGGTAAGTTATAGTGGAAAATTCTTTTTTTCAATATGAATTGTATTAAATGGCCAACTAAAACCCTCAGATTCCGTGCCTTTATGATTCTGTAATGTTGTCCTCCTAGTTTAGAAATTGACATCTAATAGACTGCCTAATTTCAACTGGGTTCTAAATGCAGCAAGGCAATCTATCGATTGTCTAATCCATTTACTATCCCATTCTCCAGAGAAGTTGTTATAACTTTTTCCCATCTCTTTTTTAAACCTTCCTTAGTACTTCTTCCCCTCCCTGTTTGTTGAGACTCTTGCCTCATTTTTTAACAAAAAAAAAAATGGCATTCTCAGAAAGTTCTTCGATTTCTCCTCTTCAGTTCACATCATTCAGGCATCTCCTCTTCTTCCAATTCTTTTCCATCACTCAAATTAAATGACTTTTTCCTTGCAAAGGCCAACCTCTCAATATGTATCCCTGCTCTCTTCCCTTCCACATTCTGAATTAGTTTGCCTCAACTACTTTTATGAACTCCAATCTCTCGTCTCATAGATCCTTCCCTGATGCTTAAAAAACAGAGACAAAACACTGAAATCAAAACAAAGCAAAAAACAATAAAACAAACAAAACCTATCTCAGCATCATTTAAAAACCCTCTCTTGAATCTACCATCTCCACTAGCTATCATTCCACATTTCTCTTCCCTTTCTTTTATGAATTCCTTGAGAAAGCTGTCTATTGTAGGAGCTTCTACTTCCTCTCCTCTCATACTGCTTTTAATTATTTGCAATATAGTTTTCAACCTCATAATTCAACAAAAAATTTCTCCAAAGTTGGGAACAGTTTCTTCATTGCCAAATCTACTAGCCTTTTCTCAGTTTATATCTTTCTTGACCTTTTTGTGACTTTTGACACTATTGATCACATTATCCACCTGAACACTTTTCCTTTTCTAGATTTTCATAATATTCTTGCCTGTTTGACAGCTCCTTTAAAACATTTTTTTGCTGGTCTTTATGGCATGACAACTAGCCGTTGCTATTCTCTAAATGCACTCTTTCTGCGTTATGCCATCTCATGATCATCTCATCAACTCTGATTGATTTCATGATCATTTCTATATAGATGATTCCTATATGTGTATATATTTTTTATTAATTAGTATATATATACATACACACCCATATGTGTATATAAAACAGAAGTTAATATTTTTCCTCAAAACCTTTACCCTTTCTCAATTTCCCTATTATTGTTGAGATAATCATAGCCTTCCATTTTCCTAGGATCAAAATCTCTGTGTCCTACTTGGTTCAACCAGTATTACTAATCAATTCCCAAATCTTGTTTATATTTTTGCAGCTTCTCTACTATGTTTCCTTTTTTATACTAACATACCTACTACCTTGGTTCAAGTCCTTATTACCTGCTTAGAGTATAATTGGCCTCCCTGTTTCAAGTTTCCCCATGGAAATCCATCCTCAACTATCTAAGTTATTTTTCTAAAAGAACAGGCATTACTATGCCATCTACTAAAAAAAATGCTAGTGCTTCCCTGATCCCCCAGCATCAAATATAAAACCCTCTATCATTTCAAGTTCTACATAACTTGGCCGATTCCTATAATCCCAGTCCTTTTATGGTTTACTCTCTCCTCTCAATTTTATAACCCAGCTATAATGATCCACTTCTTTTTCCCTCATACACATTTCAACTCCTCTTTGTGCTTTTATACCACTTATCTTCCACACCTGTAATTCTCTCTATCCTTACTCACTTCTTAAGTGACTTGCTAGTCAGGGTTCACATAGCTAGTCTGAGGTCATATTCAAACTCAAGATGAATCTTCCTGATTCCAAGCCCAGTGCTCCACCTAGCTGGCATGTATGGGATATTACAGGAGGACTAGCATCTCTGGTGTGAGAACTTGCCAAGGTCTTTTCAGAATTGTTCATCCACCTTTGGTGCCTATCTGGCACTTAACTCTCACCTGTAGTTCCTAGAAACTGCAACATGTGTGTCACACACTGGTAAACTGTCTCAGCAGATGGACTTAACAAGGTTGAGGGTAACTGATGGACCTCAAACCCTTTAATGAGTTAGCGGATTATCTACCCAAGCATGTGAGGACTTCTCCCAGTGGAGTGGGCAAATGATATCAATTTATTCCAATGGCCATGAAGGTTCCAAAAGCAGGACCTTTGGAGCACTTAGAGCTTGGTCAGACATCAAAGATATCAAGGTCATCCACTGCATCCAAGGCCACAATCAATTGTCTTGCCACTGGATTTTGATGACCCTGGAAGAGTGAGACTAATGACTTCATGCAACTCTTCCCCACTTAAATCGAATTCACTCACTAGTCAAGACATAACCCTGTGATGCCATTGGTCATTTTTGAAAATGAAGGACAAACAAAAACCTATGCCTCTTAGTTTCCTTAGCTTTGTTAAAGAAAACTCAAATTCTAACTTTTGTAGAAGTAGTAAGTTTTTAATAATACTTTTTGACTTACTGACTGGCATCATAGTGATCCCTTAAGAGTTTTAGTCTTCTGTTCACTTGCTTCCTCAAATTGGAGATGTCTTTCTTCCTATACCTGCATCCTGTGGTGAGGTTCTACCTGGAGCTTCCAGTGCCCAAGATAATGCCCAAGGCAGACATGCCCATTTCTAACTCTGATCTGCTCCTGACTTTCTGGTACCCTTCCCTTTCCTGAAATTTTATCCCTTTTTATCTGTTGTCTTCGTTCATCAGAATGTGAGTGCCTTGAAGTTAGAGGCCATCTTTTTTTTTTTTTTTTTGTATTGTATTTCCAGCACTTAATCACAGTGTCTGGCCCATAGTAAACTTAATAAATGCTCTGTAGCTCTCTTTCTCTCTGCATTCATCCATTTCTCTATCTACCTGTCTATCTACCTGTCTGTCTGTCTCTCTCTATTTTATTGAATTATAGCCATCACTATGTAATAGACAACAATATAGTTTTTTTCCCCTGAAATCTAGTAAAGCATCTAAACTTGCCCAATGATCACACATCAAAAGGAAAACAAAAAAAACCTCATAAGATTGAATTGAGAACTATAAGTCAAAGATTTCCTTGTCAGGACATAAAGTTGTATACACTAAAACAGTCTGACAAATTGTCTCATTGTCCAACTTTTTTTGTTTCCCATCTTTGTTATCATTAGTGATATTTCTATTTTAGATGCTACTTTATGCAGTTTGTTGACTAAACAAACAATTTTATGCATGTATCAAAACCATACAAAATTATTTGAATGGTATAATGGGAGGGATGACTTTGTTTCACAACTTTTCAATTACCATTATCAAACAGTTCATGAAAGAGTGAGATTTATGCTCATCCAAGGTGTTTGCCAGTCATCAGGGATCTCTAATACAAAGTATAATTGGAATGGGAATTTTCTGTCAATGACAGCTCTTTGAGAGATTCAGAATAATTTAAAGAGATAGCATAAAGGCATCTGTGGATAGCTGATGGAAAGCCTTTTTGTTCCACAGGTATATTTATGATGATAAGAGTAAGTGAAAAAGACTCAAAAAATATTAGCTAGGCCTACTATGGCCAGTTCACAAGAGGACATGGGAAAGAGTTGCCCAGATTAAGAAGGCATAAATGCATTAAAACTTTTATCTTTGGAGGAGAAATCCACATTATGAAATCACAGATGCTACTTTAGTGCTTTGAGATCTAAAAGTATAAGATTCCATTCAGTCACTAACTTTTCCCACCATAATTTCACCCTTGTCAAATATTATTTCTATATATAATCCTCATTTGAAAATGTATATCAATTTTTTGTCTTTCTGAAGCAAAGCCCGTGTTCTCAGAGTACTTTAATTTTTCCACAGTGAGTTGTCACTCTTGCCCAATGGAGAAGAAAGGATTATGAGCTGCCATTGAGAAGTCATTGAAATGACTAAAAGAGAAGTGAGATTGTATTCACTCATAAATATCCCACCCTGAGAGGTGGGGGAGAGAGACCAACCAAGTAGTCTAACAAGATAATTCTGTTATAGCTCCTACTCACAATTAACTTGCTTCTGTGTATTTAGACCCTATTTAGCATTTCTTTGCCAAAAACATCTGCAAACACAGCTGAATTCATTCAAGAATTTCAGCTTCAATTCTTTGGCTACCACACATCATAAGCTATAGGAAATCTTCATCAAAGGTGCAGCAAGTTCCAGGCAATCATTTGGTACTTCTCATAATTTAAATCAAGGGACTTATGCCTATACAAAGAGGAAAAAGTCCTCTAAGTAGAAGACATATTTATTTATAACAGCTCTGTTGGCAGTAACAAAGAACTGAAAATTGAGGCAGAAGAGGGGTCAGAGTAATAATTCATTTAGCCTAATATAATATATACATAAGTGTATATTAAAGAATAATTTACTCAATAATAATAAATCATTTCAAAATATTTTTCATCCATCTCCCACTAATTGAGGAATGAGTGAAGAAATTATGATAAATGAATATGACAGGATATTATTGTACCATAAAGAAATGTAGAAAGAGAAAGTTTCAGAGAAACCTGGGAAGACATAAGAACTGAAGCAGAGTGGAATGAGGACCATGAGAATAATTTATACTTTAATAGCAACATCATAAGTTTTAAAGGTTTCATAATTATGATCAACACAATGATAACTGTTGCCAGAGCACTGATGACTAAGTATTATACACAGTACCTGACAAGGAGATAATGAACTGATTTGCAGAATAAGAGGTATAATTTTAGACCCATGACTTTTATGGGAATCCAAACCTTTGAAGGCCTCCTGGAAATTTGTTTTGCTTCACTTTGCTCATGCTACAAGAGTTTTAGTTTTCACTTCTTTTTCTTTTATCCCTAGGAGAAAATGCTTGATAATTGAAAAAAAATCAGTAAAGTTGAACATATACTCCTTGTGTCTGTTATATATAAACCTGTCATATACTTCCAGTCCTCTAGGATATAGACAAATGTGGGAAACAGTCTTGGATATTACAGAATTTGCATTCTACTAAAATGTCAAGAGTGCCCTGATACTGACCCTACGTGACATAGCGTTTTTATCCAAGTTTTTCATTTCCTCTTTTGCCTAAGACTGCTGAAAACTTACAGCACAGATCAATGTACAATGATTTCCAAAAGAAAACTTAAAAGAAATGCAAGTAGGGAACCATAACTACTTGAAAAGTCACTAAATACTTATAATCCCCCCTGAACCATGATGCTCTCTTTCTTATAAACCAAAACCAACACACTAAAACTAAAACTAAACAAACAGCAAAATCCTTGGGCTTTTCCTTCTTTTCATCTATTCATTACAAGGCAGAAGTGGGAGAAATACTCTAAGTTTGTTTCCATCAGATGCTATCTTACTATCCTACCCACCTGACATAAAGGGTATGGTATCATAGCTTTAGAATTGAATTGAATGTAGGAGTCCACAGATTCTAATGCCATCACTTTAAAGATGAGGAAATTGAGGAACAGAGAGGTTAAGTGACTTGCCCAGGGCTAAACAGCTAGTAAGTGTTTATAATGGAATTTAAATTCAATTCTTCCTGACTTCAAGTCCATTCTCTATTACCCCATAAAATATTACTATATATTTGAGCTTCAGCACACCTACACACCAAAATAGTTATGTGAAAATCTAGAATCACAGAGACAAAGACATTTAAAGTAAAAGGGACCTTGAATGGAGAATTTGCCATATCAATGCACAAAGGTGCCTCAATTGAGCTCATACTGAATTGCACATAGTTATGTTATGGTATTTATATTGCTCAAATGGCCCAGTGAAGGAATTGTAGTATTTTCACATGACTAATAATTGGTTTGTACCCAAAGATAAAAACCGGATTCAATTAAGAATAGAACTTTTTGAGTTTCTATAATGAAGATCCCATTTAGCCATTCTAGAGATAAAACATATCCAGACACACACTTACAGAATTATAATGAGATTAATTTAATTGGAAAAATTATAGCTTTAAAATGGGCAAAGGGACACTGTGTCCATTAGGCCAGGTTCAAGCTTTTACCAGAATATTAAGAACCTTGTTGTACATAAATCACATTTGGGATTTTCCTTGGGGCTTCAGCTCCCCATGGAATCTTGGTAATGTTCCAGGTGAAAGGGTAGCAAATCATCTATTATTGGTGCACTGTAAATAATTTTGATAATGATGGAAGGAAGATGAGCCAAATTAAATCTTCTGGCCTGCCAAGAATGCAATCTCAAGGTAGCAATGTAGGGAGTGCCCTGAATACATATGTGCAAAGAAGTGGTCTTTGTCAGCTCTCAAAAGCAGTTGTACCATTCTGTTACACAAGGATGACAGATTTCGAACTAAATCAACAGTCCTTCCACATGGGAACAAATCACACATTCTTTTACGCGGAGCTCTAGTTCTATTAAAGACGGATAACATGAGCCTTCAACAAACTGTTGATCAGAAAAAAAGGTTTCTCAGTCAAACTTCCTTTTTTTGTAGAAAAGCAAACGATTCTCATGTTAGTTCTGGCAAACTCAATCAAGTTGGGATGTTCAAAGCAGATGTGTTACAGCAAAGATGCTGTTGGCCAAAGAATGAGCTCTCTGTAGAATGAAAGCTATTGAGAGTGAAATAATAGATATAATTTCCAGGTTCATTTATGGTTTTAAAAATGATTTCCTTCATTTCTGAGCTAAAAATTAAGGCTTCTGCTTGAAATATGCTTTTTACTTAAAGAAAGCACATTGCTCTAACTTGGCAGACAAATGGATCATTCATGATGTTAGACTTCATTGTAAGTACAATTTGTGATACTTCTGAAAAGATCAGAGGTTAGTGTGTGGCAGAAGTGTATAGCATAAGGAACCGATGTTAGTTACCCTTTTTTTTTTCTTTGCTATTGGTTTAAAATCTCAAGAGTTTCTAATGTTCAGATGACCTCCCTACTCATTTTGTCCTAAGAGTGATTATTAAAGAATGGTTTCTTTTGTTGTTGTTTTGATCATTGTTGAGCTGTGTTCTGAGTCCTGTTGATCTTTTTTTGTTGTTGTAATTCATTAATTTTCAAAATAAAGGCAAGCTTAAAAATAAAACCTACTCAAATATTTTAACTATAATTTTTTACCTTAAATTATTACCAAAATATTGAATTATTCTGTTGGATGGAACACAGGACCCAGAAAGAAAAAAAAAACTGGAATCCAGATTTGACCTTAGACACTAGTTCTGTAAGTTGTCCGTTTTAAGTTTGAAAACTAGAGCACCTAGCTCTCAGGGTTGTTTTGAGGATCAGAAATAAAATAATATTTATAAAATGCTTAGCACAGTACATGGCATATAGTAAGGGTTTAAAACTTCTTTCTTTCCTTCCTTCCTTTCTTCCTTCCTTCCTTCCTTCCTACCTTCCTTCTTTCTACTTGATAAATGTGCCATAATATCTAGATTTAGAGATATATTTAGAGTACATTTTACCAAATTCTTTCAATTTTCAAATGAGAAAACCATGGCTTCAAATGATGGAGTCATTTATCCAAAGTCGAATGTCTAATAAGTAAAAAAAAAATCAGTATTCAAATCTAGATCTTCTGGCTTCAGATTCAGTCTTTCTTCAAATATGCATCATTGACACAGTTGATAACATTTTTTTCCCCTAAAAATTTGTATCACACTGCCCTCTGTTTACCTCTTTAAACATTTTTTGTTCGTTCATTTCAGGCATGTCTGAATCTTTGTGACCCCTTTTGTAGTTTTTTTTTTTTTTTGGTAATGTATTGGAGTGATTTGCCATTTCCTTCTCCATATCATTTTACAAATCAGGAAGCTGAGACATACAGGATTAAATGATTTGACCAGGGTCACATAGCTAAAATGTCTGAGGTCAGATTTGATCTCAGGTCTTCCTGACTCAAGATCTGGAACTCTGTTCACTGAGTCCCCTAGCTGCCCATTAGCTGACTTTAAATAGGGAATTGTTAGATTCTTGTCCTCCTGGGCAAGATGATGAGACAAACTTCTTTGTGTCACTGTCCTCTACAAACTTACTTCCCCTCTGCATGCCTTCATATACTTTTTCAAAGCTCAAACATCAGGGATCTAATCACATTAGAATTATACAGGGGCTATGCTTAAATTATCATATGTAATCCAAAATGGAGCAAAAATTTGAATCTCTCTCTGTCTCTGTCTCTGTCTCTCTCCCCACCCCTTTCGTTTCTCTGTGGATATATAAATACACACACACAAATATATATATGTATGTGTGTATACACATACAAACATATATTTATTGTGTGTATACATGTACGTATACATACGTATATACACATACATGCATGCATTCATACATACACACATCTGTATATCAATGACAGAAGGACTTGAATTTAAATCCTGGTTTTATTATTTCAAGGCAATATATCAATGAAAGTTCAATGGCATATGGTTCCTCCACTCCCTATACTTCTACAATGACATTGAGAATGTGACAAAGATAATGATTTTGAAAACATTGATTTTAGTTGAGTGAACTGATACAAAATCCTTTTCTGCAAGATATTGTCCTATGTAGAACAGAAATTCTCACACCCTCTCCTATGCACTCCTTGATTTTATTATTTCTATCTACTCTATATCTATTTCAAATCCTAGCTTGTTCTATAGTTACCAGTATATTATCTTATTTCCTGTATGTGTCTGTAAGCTCTGTGAAAGCAGGGTCCATGAATTCCTTCCATAGTTCCCACTGCCATGTCCTATTAGTACTCAATCAATATCTGATGAATGAAAAAATAAATGAAATAGCTTCATCCACATCAATAAAGAAAACCTCTGTCCAATTCATTTTAATATAAGAGCAGATGTTATCTCACGCTCTCTAGGCTTTTCCAATAAGTATGTGAAGACCCAGATCTCACAATGGGTATCACAAGCTGTCTTGGTGAAATTAAGAATTATTAGATTGGCAGATAGCACTCCTTCAAAGAAAAGAGGCATATTTTAATATTCAACATGAATTAAGGGCCTAATTAAAGGTAATTATGACATAATTCACACTTGCTTATTTAATTAACTGTGAATATAAGGTGTCAAGGAGAGTGTAAGCAAAGTAAATATTCAAGGGGTCACTGTGGTTGTGACTGTTATTATGGAATCTGGCATGGTATAAAGAAGAAATGCCAAGACAGGAAAAAGAACTGAACATTCTTTTACTGAAGTCATACTTTTCATTAGTGATGCCAGCAGAGAAAGAGAACCTGTTTTAACACTTCAAAAGGGATTGCTACCACTATTCCTTTTCTTTAAAAGTCCAGTGGAATTAACTTTGAAAGAACACTTTTTTTCCTGTTCCTTTGACCTGTCCAAATGTGGCTAATGGTCACTGCATAATGGAAAGCATCAAAAGAGTAATTGGGGGAAAAGGGAGGATGACAAGCCCACTCAATGAGGGATCATTATGAAGCCAGAAGGAGACATACTAAGTGTTGCAGTGCCAAATGATAGGAGAGGAGTTAATGTAGCTTAGGAAATGAAGACTGTCTTTGTAATAGTATGTTTGTGGAAGTTGGGCCTAATTTTCATGGTATAGTGGGCATTGTATGTCAGTGTAATGCACTGAAAAGAATGAGGGAATTTTCTGTTCTCCAAATGGATGTGGAAAGAAATATGTATCTCCTTATACCTAATGATCTGCCCATGTCATTTTTAACATAGTTTATTAAGAAAAGATTGGATGAACCCACAAAAATAAATCTATGGTGTGGATGCATCCGAATTTGATTTACTTTAAAGGTCATGAAGAAGTTCAATGAAAATGTAGATTCTGGCTTACTAGTCAGACTATGCCACTGATGGCTAGACTTTCCTTTTATGGTACTTCATGTTGGTATTAAAGCCATAAGGCCCCTGCTCACACAAACTGGCAAGTCAGAGTCAGGAAGAATAATAAGCTTCTTTCAAGTTTTTCCCAAGAGGTTTTTCACTCTTCTTTCTGAGTCCTGAGAATTTCCCAGTGGTGGTATAAACAGTGAAGGGGGGAAAGGAGGTAGAATTAACAGAACGAGGAATTTTTACTTGACTAGGCTTTGATGAATAGCTGCTCTAAGGATGAAAAGAAATACAGATCCTCCTTCACCTCCTTCCTTGAAGGATGTGAGAGAGTTCTGTTAGTCTGTAACTGAAACAAAGTTGATTTCAACATTGCCCATGGTGGACTTAACAGAACATCATTCTGCTTCCTAAGGACAGAGAAGGGAGTCTGATATAATCCTACTGAGAGAATTGCTTTCCCCATCACTTCTTTCCACCTGGAATGATGGTCAAATTGACTTATTTTGGCAATGGAATTAGGCCAAAGAAGAATGAATTTGGAGGGAAACCAGTCTATAGTGAGCCCAGGTACTAGGAGAGGCCTGTGCTGGTGGTGGGGGCATGGGTGAGAATAAGCATTTATATATTTATATAAATATATATATTATGTATAAACATTTATAACTAAGTGCTACATGCTGGGCTAAGTGGTTTTTTACAAATTTGATCTCATTTGAGGACTTTGTCCCTGGGTGCTGAACTGAGAATGGTGATAGATCTTCCTTAGTATAGAAACAATAGACATTAGCCTGTAGTGAGCAGAAATTAGTTAAAATAGGAAACTACCACACTGTGGACTTGGGTGAGCTTATGCTCTGTCCTAACGCTATCTTCCATCCCCCTACATATGCACACACACACACACACACACACACACACACACACACACACACACACACACACACACAGAGTGGGCTTCCCATAAGTACAAGGTTCCCCGAATCACAGAGACTGTTATATTTGCATGCTTTCTTTGTATCCTTCGAGATGCAAACATTCCAAGTTACAGCTCTTCTGGCTTTGCAGGCATGCTCTTAGGACTAGTATCCCCAAGCACTAATTTTCAATTTTGTGACCAGCATTGAACATTGAATTAGTACAGCAGATGCTTGGCATTTCTTGAATGTGGAAATCCCAATAATATAGTATTCATCTATATTAAAAATATTTAAAACATATATTTGCGTGTGTGATATGTATGTATCTCCTATTTCTCTTACCTCTTTTTCTTTGTTTTCTCATCTCGAATTTATTTAGTGAAACATTTTTGCGTGAAGACAATTTGGGATAGGGATGGGTTGGGGGTTGTCTTCATAAGCTCTTTGCCAGCTCCTAGCTGGCCATCTCTTCTTTCCCACCACCAACTCCTCCCCACTTCCAAAGCCAGTCCAGATTCCATATACCGAAATACATGGAATACAAATCACATTGCAATAATATCTATTCATTCCCTTTCTAATTGCCAGGCGACTTAACAAAAACAAAGTCATTAGTCAGAGAAGTTATGTGGGTTGGCACTTTCATATGAACCGTGAGTACTGAAGATGAAGAATCCTCACCCACGAGCTTGTGATTTCATTGGAGTAAGGGGTTTCTGGTGAAAAATTTTCTCTATGATTTTAATCCAAAACCTTTCTGAAAGGTCCCCAGGCAACTCGTCCCTCATTCCTCTTGTAGCTCTGCTTCTGACTGACTTCTCACTCAAGAAATTCTCCTATCCCATGTGGTCTCCTCACATATCTCTACCTTGATAGCCTCCTCTATCTCACTGGTGAATTCCTCCCAGAAACTCTGCTTTGTGAATTTCTGGGTTTTGCCTTCATTACTCTCTCTATAGATATTTCATTCTTCTTTTCAACTCATTTTTATGTGCTACTTTCCTATATTAGAATGTAAGCTCCTTGAGGGCAGGAGTGGTCCTTCTTTTTGTTTTTGGTCTATTTGTGTCTGCAGAGGTTAATACAGTGCTTGGAACATGGTATGCGCTTAACAAATATTTGGTGACTTGATTTAACTCTGAAACATAGTTTTAGAGAATTGCCTACAACACAGAAACATTAAGTGAATGACCCAGGGTCACATAATAATATGTCAGAGGACTAAATAGAATCCACATCTTCTTGCCTCTAAGGTCAGCTATCTATAAACTATGCCCTACCCCTTTTCTATGTATTATGCTTCTTTTATGCATAAATACATATATACATATATTAGTTAATATAATATCATATGCTGTGTTTTATATATCTTTCTTTTCTTTTAACTATAGTGTTAGGCTTCTGATTTCTTTTACATGCTTATAAATCAGCATTGATGATTTCCTGTCACACATGATATTTAATATAGATATGCATATGAATATATCCATAAGCATATGTATACACACATATATATGCATGTATATGTATGCCTTTATTTATGGATATATAAACATATTCACAAATTCCTTCTCTGATTCTTTTATGACCTTTCAGGTTGCTGCTTGTCCTTGTTTTTCATTCTTTCTCTTTTTCAAGGAGTTTTTTGTTACCAGGAATTACAGTAGAAACAACTCCCACCAATTTGAATTAACAATCATTCCATGATTTATAGTCTTAGAGAAATGCCTGGGGCACTGAGAAGTTAGATGACTTGCCCAAGGTTACTTGGCTAGCTTTTAGTTTCTTTCTCTTGTCCATGGGGCATAATACAATGTGAATTATCAATAAATGTTTGTTAAATTAAGAACAATTTGAGGAAGGATTTAAACCTGAAGATTCAGTGATTTTTGTCATCCTTAGGAACCTTGGAGCAGAAACTACCTATCCATGCCACCCATTCATGACAGCAGATAAATTCTGGGTGTTGCTTTAAGCCCCAAGAGATTAAATGCCTTTCCCAGGGTCATACAACAAAATTATACACAATAGTGTCAGAAGTAGGACTTGGACTTAGATCTTCCTTACTTTGAATGCAGAATTCTATCCACTGCATCATGCAGCAGCTCCTTTTTTTATTATAACAAAATAAATTGAAGAAAGAAGAATGAATAACTTTGCAAATAAATTGATGTAATTTTTAGTGATAATGAGGCAAAACATCTAATTGCATGTATATGAGTGGATACGATGGAATGGAGATAAAATTCATTTGAATTCAGGAGACCTGTAAACTTTGAGTCAAGAACATTTGAAGGATGCTCAACATTCAATTTGGTTCAATTCCTAAGGTGGAAAGGGTACTGGGTTTAGTGAGAAGCATCGAGTTCAAATTGCACTTTTACCTGTGTGACCTTAGAGAAGTCATTTAATTTCTCTGTGCTTGTTTCCTCATGTCAGAAATGAGAAGTTTGGACCCAGTGATTTCTAAGTGATACCTTCTAACTCTAAATCTATGGGCCTATGAAGTTACTTTAAATTAGTTAGATATACCTGTTTTGCTGATACTTGTCTGATATCACAGCATTAATTATGCAAAGTGTATATTAGCTTGTGAATGATAGACACATGAAAATAAGATAATGGTAGGGAGTATTACCAGCATAAAAAGGAACAAATTCAGGAAGAAATGTCACTCTCTACCTCCCAGGAATATTGACTTTCCAACTAGATTTGTAAACTCCTTTGGTACAAGGGCCATATATACTTTTAAAAATTGTATCCCCTTTGTACTTTTCAGATAGTAAACGCTCAATAAAATATTTGTACAATTTAAGAGCAAGGTGTTGTGGGAAAAGAGGGAATTTTTAAAGTTTAACATCCTACATGTAATGTGGTTCCTACTGATAACAAGGTCTATAAATCTATCCATGCACATGAGAGGATTCAGTAGAACAGACATGAAATTCATTGAAATTGTGGAGATCTGGAACCTGTAAGGACAAGGTGCATTTAGTTTGATTTGAATTAAGAAAAGTATTTACACATACTTTTATCACTGGGAGCCTGAAAGGCACTATCCTTATAGGCCTAGTGATAGAGCCTTGGTCTGCTGTCAGACACAGCTTACCCCAAATCAAAGAAAGTCATCACCAAGTTGCCATGGAAACAATGGAATGTTTAGCCACAATAACTCTCAAAGTTCATCAATTAAACTACAGAGGGATATGCAACTGGTTTGGTTGAAGGAGAAGCTCTCCACGCTCTATCCCTACCCCTGTGTGATTACAAATTCTTAAATGTTAAAGAAATATCTCAACATTACTAAGTAACCCATTTGATCTATTTTGGCTTTTCTGGTGTTTTCCTTTAAAAGCAATCTTCAGAAAGTGAACTGATTAGCAATACAATATTTGATATTTAGCACTGTGGGAAAGAGAATTGAAAATAGAGACATAAATAGCCATTAAAGTACAGTCCTGGATCTCTGAGAAAATTCTAACCTATTTTTTACCCCACTGTCTAGTCAATAAAATTTATTGTAACAAATCTACAAAGACCTCTTGCTAGGTAAGGGTCAATTGCCAGGACATGGAAATAGCCTCATTATATAGAAGCAGAAAGAATGTGAATCTGTCTGTGTAACTAAGACTTGAGGAGGGGTGGACCAGACGAGTGTTAGTTTGTCTGACTGGTGGGGACTGATCTGTACAGATATGTGGCAGGAAAATGGCAAAACTGTTCCTACTGCTCAGGTGCCATTAAAACCCATTCTAGTATTTGTGCAAAGACACTATTGAGTTTACTTAAGGCATAAATAGGCTCTTACTGCAAACTCTTATTTGGCTCATGCTTCTACCAGACCTACTTTAGATAGTATTCAATCTCTATAATGAAGAAATTTGTGTTGTCATTTGTACTATTATAGTACAGTGTAAAAAGTTTTCTCAGTTTCACGTTGACTTTTATTATGCTATGTTGACTCTCTCTCTCTCTCTCTCTCTCTCTCTCTCTCTCTCTCTCTCTCTCTCTCTGTGTGTGTGTGTGTGTGTGTGTGTGTGTGTGTGTGTATGTATGTGTGAAGTGAATGGGATGGGCTGAGGGTATCTTTGATGTTTCCTTCAAGAACTGAAAGACTCTATGTTGTTCACCCTTTGTTCATTTATCAACTATTCTAAATCGATAGAAGGATACATCAAAGAGCAAGAGGACAGCATGTGTCTTAAAGGAAAAGTGTAAGTGATCACTACTTAGTGGAGAAAAGAGGAGTTGGGGAAAATGACACCAGTGATCATCTAATTGACAAATACAATTACTTTTTCTCAGTCCTCTTTTTTTTTTTGGGGGGTGGGGACTTCTCTGTAGCATTTTCTATTGGTGGTCACTATTCTACTTGAATATTTCCTCTCTTGGCCCTCATGACATTAGAATCTCTACTCCTTCTTTCCAACCCCCTAATTCCATGCCTACCAACACTATCTAAATTTATGTCCATAAAATCTCAGTCCTTGTCTTCTCTTCTCCCACTACATTATTTTAGAGATATATTCTGGTTTTGTGACTTTTTTGGTATGGATATAATACAGGGCTGCTGGGATAACAATGGAGGGAGAGAGTATGATCCCTATCACTGGCTGTCTCAAAGTGGGAGTTGGACAGTTACTCCTCAGGGCTGTTGTAAAAACTATCCTTGTTTAGGTGAACTTTGGACTAGACAAGTTTTAGCCTGTGTAAAATTCTGAGAAAAGTCACATCCTTTCTCTCATTTTCCTGAAAAAAATGAAGGGGTAATTGAACTTTAAGGTTCCTTCCATTTCTAAGTCTATGGTTCTAGGATCCTTTACAACCCTTAGATTCTATGGTTTGCTTGGTTGCTTTTTTATCTTGTCTAACTTCCTCAATTTTCAAATAAAGAAAATAAGGACAAGAGGACTCAATAATCTTCCCCAGAGCACCTTGTTAGCAAGAGGCATAATCAGAATCCTAGTCCAATTCTTCTCTGACTCCAGCTTCATTCTGGATTTGTTGCTGTTGTTTTTTCTGCTACCCTACATGTGTGCTATTGACCACTATATCCTATTGGTTGTCCATCTATTTATGCATCCATCTTACTTTAGTTATCTTATAAATATAATCTGGGAGAACTTCTCCATGTTCTACAAGGAAAGCATATATACTTTGTAGATATCCATTTCGTAGCTTGCCACATAGAATAATAGTAACTAAAAAGTTTATTATTTTAACCTTTATAAAATACTTTCTTTAAGTCAACCTTACATTGAATTTGGCTTAAGGAGGGAATAACATGCACAATCAATTGGGTATCTTACTCTACAAGAAAGTAGGGAGAGGTGATAAAAGGGGGGATGATAGAAGGGAGGCAAATTGGGGAAGAGGGTAGATAGAAGCAAACACTTTTGAAAAGGGATGGGTCAAAGGAGAAAATAGAATAAATGGGGGGTGGGATAGGATGGAGGGAAATATAGTTAGTCTTTCACATTTTGACTACTATGGGAATGTTTCACATTACTATACATGTATAACATATATTGAATTGCTTGTCTTGTCAGTGGGGGTGGGTGAGAAGGGGAGAAGGGAGAGATTCTTAAACTCAAAGTTTTAAAAACAATTGTTAAAAAATGTTTCTTACATGCAACCAGGATATAAGATATACAGGTAATGCGGTATAGAAATACATCTAGCCCTACAAGAAAGTAAGGAGGGGGTGGCTAGGTGGCGCAGTGAGTAGAGCGCCGGCCCTGGAGTCAGAAGGACCTGAGTTCGGAGCTGGCCTCCAACACTTAACTCACACAAAACAAAAACCTAGCCGTGTGACCTTGGGCAAGTTACTTAACCCCAATTGCCCTAAAAGGGGCAGCTAGGTGGTGCAGTGAGTAAGAGTGCCGGCCTCAGAGTTGGGATGACCCGAGATCAAATCTGGCCTCAAAAAATGAGCACCCACACATAAATAATGACTAGCCGTGTAAACTTGAGCAAGTTATTAACCCCAATTGCTTTAAAAAAAAGAAAGAAAGGAGAGATTAGGGGGGATATAAGAGAGGGAAGACTGAGGAAAGGACATTCAGTATGCTTGCCATCTTGGGGTGCAGGGTAGGGAAGAGATGGGAAGAAAATCTGTAACTCAACGTCTTTGGGAAATGAATGTTAAAAACTAAAAATAAATTTTAAGAAAGCAAACAAACAACAAAAATGCTTTCCTTATTACAGTCTTGTGAAATATGCTACAAATAATTTCTTCCCCATTTTAAATATCAGAAAACAGAGGTTCAGGAGGCGGAGCCAAGATGGTGGAGTAGAAACAGCATGTCCAAGCCACTCTCCCCCCTGACTACCTCCAAACTATGTAAAAGGGGACTCTGAACAACTTCTGAAGCCCCAGCACCCACAGAACAACACAGAGAAGCTAAACACCCGCTGAGGACAGCCCAGCAGCCCTGCAGGAAGGACCAGCCCAGCACCAGCAGCGCAGTGCACAGGGGAGCCGAGCACAAGTCCGACTGAGTAGCGGTTTTAGTCCCAGGGCGGCAGGGCCAGCAGCTGGCTAGAGGGACCCCAGAAAACCAGCAGCTGTGGTGATTCCAGAATTATCAACATAGACATGCCTAGGACAAAGTGAGAGGTTAGTGCCCTATGGACTTTGGGACCAGTATTTGGGGAACTTGTCAGCTTCTTCCCCTGGGGGCTAGAAGCCGCTGAGGAGACATGACATTTTGTAGTTTTCAGAGGCAGCTCCAGCTCCTGGCCTGCGAATTGTAGGGAGATCCAACAATCAGTCTTGGGGTGCAATCTCTCTGGCTTTAACCTCCCTGGATCTGGATTGTGACCTGGGGTGGAGGTCGTGGGTGGGTTTCCAGCTTGGCAGAAACAGAAGTTGCCCCCCCCCCCCGCCCCACACACACGTTTGGGATGAAAGTTCCCATCTGGCGCCAGGCCATACAGTGGCAACAAGCCCAAAATTCAAGTAATTAAGTGGCAACATGCCAAGGCAAAGGAAACAAATTAAACAGAAAAATGCAACCTTAGACTCCTACTTTGGGGGCAAAGAGGATTGAAGCATAGAGCGAGAGGAGGGCTGTGGGGTCAGAAGTCCTGCTCCAAAAGCCCCAGGGGAAAACATGAGCAGGTTGCAGGTCATGGAGGACCTTAAGAAGGACTTTAAAAATCAAATAAGAGAAGTGGAGGAAAAATTAGAAAGAGAAATGAGAAGGATGCAGGAAAAGTATGAAATGAGGGTCAACAGCCTGACTGAGGAAAGCAACACCTTAAAAAATAGACTAGCTCAAATGGCAAAGGAGGCCCAAAAGGGCAATGAGGAGAAGAATGCCTTAAAAAGTCGAATTTGCCAGATGGAAAAAGAATCTCAAAAGTTCACTGAGGAGATTCATTCCTTCAGAGTTAAACTGGAGCAAATGGAAGCTAATGACTTTATGAGAAATCAAGATGCTGTTAAGCAGATCCAAACAAATGAAAGATTAGAAGGCAATGTGAAATACCTCATGGGAAAAACCACTGACCTGGAAAATAGATACAGGAGAGACAATTTAAAAATTATTGGACTACCTGAAAGGCATGATCAAAGAAAGAACCTAGAAATCACCCTTCAGAAATTCTCAAGGAAAGTTGCCCTGATGTTTTAGATCCAGAGGGCAAAATACAAGTTGAAAGAATCCACCGATCACCTCCTGAAAACGATCCCAAAAAGAAAACTCTCAGCAATATCATAGCCAGGTTCCAGAACCCCCAGATCAAGGAGAAAATACTCCAAGCAGCCAAGAAGAAACAATTTCAATATTGTGGAAACACAATCAGAATAGCCCAGGACCTGGCAGCTTCTACAGTGAGGGATCGAAGGGCATGGAATATGATATTCCAGAGGGCAAAAGAGCTGGGTCTGAACCCAAGGGTCACCTACCCAGCAAAACTGAGTATTTTGTTTCAGGGGAATATATGGTCATTCAGTGGAATAGAGGACTTTCAAGCATACTTGAGGAAAAAACCAGAGTCGAATAGAAAATTTGACATCCAGACACAAGAAGCAAGAGATGCCTGAGAAGGTAATCAGGGAAAAGAAATCAAAAGGAACTTACCAAAGTTGAACTATTTACATTCCTATATGGAAAAACAATAACTATGACTGATGAAATCTTTCTCAATATGAAAATAATGGAAGAAGGGTGTATGGTCATATGAATACATATGTGAATGTGTGTGTATATGTTTACAGTTATATATGGATAGAGGGCATAGATTGAATTTGTTGGGAAGGGAGGATACTCAAGGGATGAAATTATGAGGTGAGAGAGGAAAGTGGCAAGAGGAGATGGGGAGAGACAAGGTAGGGTAAACTATCTCACGTAGAAGAAGCAAGGGGAAGTGGTTGCAAGGGAGGGGAAGAATAGGAAGGCAAAAAGGCAAAACCACATTCTCATTGAATTTGGTTCAGGGAGAGAATGACATACATACTAAATGGGATATCTCAACCTGCAGCAGAATAGGGGAAGGGGGATGAGAGGAGGGATGATGGATGGGAGGGCATCCTTGGGGGGAGGGGAGGTTGGAAGTACCCACTATAGAAGAGGGACAGGATCAAGTAGGGAATGGACCAGGTAGGGGGTGGGATGAGTGGGAAGGAATTATAAGCAGCCTTGTACAATATTTCTACTATGGTAATGTTTTACATAGCTAGACATGTACAACATATACTGAATTACTTATTTTCCCAGAGGGAATTGGTGACAAGAGAAGAAGGAAATGGATCTGAAATTCGAGGTCTTAAGATTAAATGTTTCAAATATATATAAATACTATTATTAATACTCTTTTGCTTGTAATTGGTAGATAAGATAAGATTCGCCTTCCTCTAATGGAAAAGTCGAAGGGGGTATGGGACAGGATATGGGAGAGAGCAGATTGGAGGAAGTGATATCTTGTGGGACTGCTCTTCGGGGAGGGTGGGTAGGGGAAAAACAGCGGGGGAATAATTGTAACTCAAAATCTGGCGGAAAATAATGATGTAAAACAGAAGTTAATGAAGCATTTGTTTAAAAAAAAGAAAACAGAGGTTCAAGTGTATGGATTGTTTCAATCTTTGCAATTGTAACCATGGAGCCTAGCATATGGCCTGGCACATTGTAAATGCTTATTAAATGCATGTAGATTGATAAATTGGCATTACCGAGATAATACTGCTAAGTGTTAGAGCTGGGCTATAGTCCTTCTGAATCTAAGTGTAGTGTTCTTTCTACTTCACTGTAGCTGTTCTCCTGAAGAAGCACGAAATATTGAAAAGTTTGAGTTAGCAGGAAGTATTATTAATATTAGTCTTGTGGAGAGAAATTCCCTCACCCAATATACTTAATGCAAAGCAAACCAAGTGCATTGCTATAGATTCACTGCTATTTTCTACAAACCAGCCATGAAAAGTTATTTTCTCTCTCTCCCTACAAAGATCTGGTAGTGGGAAGCCTGTAGAAGGTTGAACCCACTTTAGTGTTTCTATAGTAACATCTGTGACATTAAAAGCATTACAGCAGTCAGGGATGCCCTCTGCTTTCCTCCTTAGACACAGGAAGCAGAGTCCTGATCATTAACACCTACTTTTTCCACTATTTACATGAAGTTGCATCTTCTTTCTGCAAAGGGACTGCCAAGATTTAGGGGACTTCAATGATTGAGTCACCTTTCTCTCTTCCCCCACACAGTCAAGACATTTCATAAAAAATGACACACAATTTCTCCTCTCCTACACAAAGTTTAAGACCAAACACCAGGTTCAGACAGTGGAGCATAAGCTCTGTCAAATCCCACTTTGCTGGAAACGCTTTGGATATGGTCCTGGAATCAAAATGTGTCTGCTGTTTGGGGATCCATATAGCTAAGCAAATCAAGGGAGATGATATAGTGGACAGAGTACCAGATTTGTAGTCAGGAAGAGCCTACTGCCTCAGACACTTACTAGTTATGTAATACTGGGTAAGTTATTTGTCTTTTCTGTTCCTCAATTTGCTCATCTTTGAAATGGCAATATTAATTTTGCAGTGAGGATCAAATCAAATGATGTCATGTATATCAAGGTCTCTGCAAAACTTAAAATGCTATGCATATGTCAGTTATTGTTATTAATAAACAAGAAGCTTATTACCTCTTTGTGATGAAGCTATGGTAACACATGAAGCAAAGAAAAATGAAAAATATTCCTCAGTAATTTCTAACCCCCTTCCAGTCCTGCAGTAGTGGGGACAGAACAATAGAAAAGGGTAGTGAGAGAACAAGTTTTAGACCATTAACAAATGTCTTTTGAACTATTGCTACTCTAAATGTGATATATATTAGCTTATGGGAGCACATGGATAAAAGTTATAGAAGACACAATCAGCAAGCATGGATGGTTGTGATTTGTATGCTGGAGGAAATGTCCATGTTAATGAAATCACAGTTCGACTTGGGTATTTGAATGTTTCTCTCTCTCTCCCTCTCTCTCTCTCTCTCTCTCTCTCTCTCTCTCTCTCTCTCTCTCTCTCTCAAAATTTTAGGACCGTTTGTCAGATCACTAGATAGTGTCTTTAAAAAGTCTTATTGTAGCTCTACTTATAGTTATCTTCTGTGTGTTAGGGCACACATTTTATACAGATAGAGGTTCAAGTGTATTTGACTTATTATATTTAGTGTTTCAGGACCTGAAAAAATGTATAAAGAGATTATTTTCACTAATAGATTTAGTCCATTAAAATAATGTAGGTAACAATATATCCAGGGATGCAAAAATTAACATTTGCACTGGAACACATTTTAAGGAACCCTAATTCAGGAACATTGCAAGCCAACTACCCTGTTGCCTGTAGATCTCCTGGGAGGGTTACTTAGTTCGTGGGTTCTTCTGCAGCTTTAAGTCACTCATACCTTTCCTCAAGGAATGAGAGATTGCCTACATACATCAGCCTGAGCTAATGAAAATCTAGCAGAGCTGTAACTAGGTTGGAGCTCCTGGAGCACCAACACCTAGAAAGGTACTTATTCCTGGTAGCTTTCCCCAAGCCTATTGTCTTTTTACATTGGAGATTTCTACTAGACTGGACCACAGAGAGCAATTGCCCCTGCTCCTTTATTTGGCAGCAGGTAGACTCTCTAGGGGAGATGACTTCACCTCCTTCTGTACAACTGCACCATGACATGGTGGACTGTCATGTATTCTGTGGCACCCTCCTCCCTGACAAAATTACTATCAGAAATCCTAATTGAACCCATGGTTCAGAACCTGAGCAATCTTGGAAGATAATCCCCCAAACTCATATCTTTGTTGCTCATTTTTATCCCACTTAGAATTTTCTCTAAGAAATATCAGGATATGTCCTGAATATAGCTGAAACCCATGGCTCCACAGATAAGTATTAAAGGAACCCCTAAATCTGATTCAAGCACTCCAGTAACAATGCACACTTGGGACATGACAATCTTTGCTTCACAGAAAATGAAAATATAGAGGTAGCTAACAATAGCCTATAAAAAGATATACAATTGTCCTTCCCTAGATATTTCTTCCCTCTCCCTTCTCCCTAACAGCTCCCTGACTCTCTTCTGAAGGACTGATAAATGGCCTCAGTCTACTATAACCTAAATTCCCCAGAAAGGAAAAACAACAAAAAACAGCAATTTAGGGTTGCCAGAAAGATAAATCCAAGATATTCTGAAAGTCCCATTCACTTTAAGCATGCATAGAGGCTTTCAAAATTATTACCATTCTGAAGACTTGGATCCATTTATCCTGAAATAAAATTAACTATGATTTGTTAGTGTGGTAACCTCCTTCTAATCAGATCTGCACAATCTGAATAACCAAAAATAATAGTGGAGAGCAAAGTCTGGGTCTCCACCCCCCCTCATTTCCTTGGTGTGCTTCCAGCCCCAGGTTCAAATATAAAATCTTTTTCTCTCTAAGAGAGTGGCATTACACACAGTCTCCAATTCTTTCACCAGGAAGCTGAGTCTCTTCCCTTAATTCTCCAGGAACATAACATTTTTCTCGACCCCCTTCTCTACAGTACCCTTCAGATGGATAGGGTTCAGTAACTTCTATCCTGTGATCACATGGATACCCTTACCTTCCAAATAGCTCGTTTGATTAAAGGGCTTATTTGATCCCCCCCCCCCCCCCGCCACTACTGCTGAGGAGATAAGATGAATTTTATTCAGCAAATGAAGAGAACAGAATCTAGCATGAATTCTGTGTTCCAATTCTGCTAGGCTATAGGCTAAACCTATGATTCGAAACTCTCCAGCAGCCATGTCCCCCTACTTCAATATGTTTCTCATGATAACCCAGTGTAATCTCTTTGGTTCCAAATAGTAATACCCCCTCACATAGGTAATCACTGTGGCATGGTAGAAACCGGGGTGAATTTGAAGTCAAAAGATTTGGGTTCCTTTTCTGACTCTGCCACTTACAACTTTTTATGACTCTAGGCAATACCTTTTTTTCACTTCTGGTTTTAGGTGGATTCTCTAGGCAAATTATTTCTTTAGAGAAGAAAAACATTCATTTAAAAATTTTCAAAGCTAAACAGCCATAATAATAAAGAGAGAAGTGTTGGTGAGACCATTGCTTATGATTGATATTTATTGATCCAATGTGAGTGTCTTTAATACTGTTAGTACCATGGGCAATAAGGTGCAAAACTCTTGATTTTTTTCCCTGAGAAATTTTATATTTTACTTGGGGAGATTATGCACAATTCAATTCAATAAACGTTGTTAAGTACCTACTAAGTGCCAGACACTGGGGATACAAAAAGAGGCAAAAGACAGTCCCTATCCTCAAGTAGTTTACAGTCTAATGGGAAAGAGAACATGCAAACAAATATATACAAAGCAAGCTATATACAGGATATGTAGAAAATAATTAACAGAGGGAAGGTATGGTAATGAAGAGGTGTTAAGGAAAACTTCTGGTAAGAGGCAAGAAAATTGCAGTGACAATAGTTGACATTGCCATAGTCTTGGAAATATTTCAACAAAGAAAAAAAATGTTATATATTGTTCCCCTTGGCCACCTCTCGAGAAGTTGCAGAGAAGGCGCTAACCTGCATTGGCAGAAGGAACTTCCTTAACTGAGACTTCCCTTATAATAATGAAATCTCAGGTTCAGTTCCTTTCACTATAACTCAAGAAATGCAGCATTTAGCATAAGTATGCTACTGTATTTATTATGTTTCTGTTAGCAGACTCTCATATTGTAGTAGTAATGACTGTCTTCTTGTCCTGATTTGTCCTTTGGGAAGAATGAGACATCTGGGGCTAGCAGACATGACCTATTAAATATTGGCAATCACCTACATGGTAATGAGAAAAACAGACATATCTTAAGCCATGGGCTGTGTAGGCCACAATGATAGCCATTCTCTAATTTTTCAGTTAGACCCCATAGTCTTCCAAACATACAATGATGCCATGTCAAGGGAAAAGAAATGCTTGCTGGAAAATGTGTCTTTTAATAAACTAAGACTGTGGCTACACCCAATGCTAAAATGAAAATGTGTTAGTAGAGGAATGACATTCTCAGCAGGGTACATATTTTACACTTTAATTCCACTAGTTTGGCACTGGTCACACTCCTTCTTCCCTACTCCCAGCCCACCGCAAGCCTAGTTGAACAAAGTCCCCTCTGAAAAAAGTCCTGGCCTGGGTGAACTAATGAGCTACCATTTGGCAAAGAGGAAGAGGATTTTTAGTAGCAGAGCCTCAAGACATTGCTTTACTTGTCCAGGTCCCATAACATGAAGTATTCTCAGTCATATATTTTGCTTTTAAGACTCACCTAATGATTAGGTGTGTAGGGTAAAAACTTGTAGGCAAGAGATCTGTATAGGGATTGTACCCATCATTTCATCATATAGGGAATGGCCAGGTAAGGAAATCCCTCTAACAATTCAAGTTCACACCTATTTTGAAAGGTGTGGCCTTGAAGAGTTGACTAGAGCAGTGGTGCCAAAATCAAACAGAAATGAAGAACATACATAAAAACTTACATTTAGAATTAGAAAATCACATTAATAGTATCTATTTTATTATACTTATATCTATTTTATCACATACTTACCCATTACATTTTCTTTAGTTCCTGCTATACCAAATTTGTCCAGTACTGGGTTTGACACCCCTGGCCTAGATCACTGGGAGTTTAAGTGATTATCTAGAGAAGGGTTGGTATATCCTTCTATTAAGGGGATTTGTTCTGTGTAATTTAGATTCAGTCAAAGGGCTGCACTTGAGGACCTAGAGGTCCACATGTGGCTTCAAGGCTGCAGGTTACCCTCTCCATGGCCTCAAGTCACACTTCTAGTATGGAGCAAAGGTGGAACTTGAACCCAGGTCCTATGACTTCAAGATCATCTCTCCATCTGCCATGCCATACTGCCTCTCAGCCAGATCAACTCCAATAACCAAGATGGATGGGCATGGGGGGAAGGGTCATAAAGATAGTGAGAGAAGGACCTGAAGAATGGTTATGCATAGAATTGACTGAAGAGTTGAAATAATCAGAATCAATTCATTGTGGGCATTGAAGGCAGTTTCAT
Source organism: Gymnobelideus leadbeateri (assembly GCA_011680675.1). Lineage (NCBI taxonomy): Eukaryota > Metazoa > Chordata > Mammalia > Diprotodontia > Petauridae > Gymnobelideus > Gymnobelideus leadbeateri. The sequence continues at coordinate 29,468 of WOXC01005748.1, forward strand.
GGAGAGGGTGTATGAGAGATGAGATGCTTATGACTTAGAATTGCCAAAGATATAATCTCCAGATAGTCATTGGAATGGCTATTTTTGTTCCCTCTAGGTAAATTGGTATTGGGTTGAATATTATCAAGAGGTGAGCTGAACTTCATGGAATGTTGCTACTAACCATCAAGGGAAGAAAGGAGCCAATCCTAAAATCCCTACAGAATAAAAATCCAAGAACTCCAAGATGGGAGAATCTCTTCTCTGAATTGGGTTTTCAGAGAAAGAACATCTCCTATCACCAACCAAAAATCTATAATATCCCTGATAAGTTTTCATTTGGCCTTTGCTAGATGACCTTTAGGGAAGATGAGATTTACTGTACCCTTCCACTTTTAGATTGCTCCTATTGTTTATAATTGTTTGGAACTTCCCTCTCTCCCACACTTAAATCAAGCCTAAAACTGCCTCTCTAAAATTTCCATCCATCACTCTTAAATCTGCCCTCTGGGACCAAACAGAATGCATCCTTTTGCTATGTGACAGCCTTGTAAATATTCAAAGACAGCTATCAGGCCTTCCCCTTACCATCAAGTGTCCTCCAGGCTAAACATTTCTAGTTACTTTAATCCTATCTCAAAAGCCTCAAAACCCTTCACTGTATCTTTTCAGCCTATCATTTTTTTTCCTAAAATGTGGAGTCCAGAAATGAACACAATACTCCAAGATGCAGTCTGAGTATATTAAGACTCTAAATTCTCTTGCTTTGGACATGAGGAGGGTCAGTGTGATAAAATGGTTGTCTCTGACACATGCTGGTTGTGTTAGCCTTGGCATGTCCCTCAACTTCTTTATGTTGCTGAAGAAGTCAAGTAACCTCTCTGGGTGCCCAGGCAACTCTCATAATACTGTGTTGCCAACCAGTTTCACGTCTTCATTGGTAGAGGGAATTTCCTCACCAGAGACTTCACCACACCAGTGGAATCATTGGTCCAGCTCAAAAGAACATGCCACACTTTTGATTCATTTCTATGTCACACTTTGATTCATTCTGAGCTTGTAGGCCATTAAAATGAGATTGTCCAAAAGAAAATGATGATGTGGAAATCAAGGGGATGCCCTTCAATTGGGGAATGGCTAAACAAGTTGTGGTATATGAATATAATGGAATACTATTGTGCTATAAGAAATGAGGAGCAGATGGACTTCAAAATAGCCTGTAGAGTCTTATGTAAACTGATGCTGAGTGAGGGAAGCAGAACCTTCTGTAACACATCTGTGATGACTGACTTTGATAGACTAGGCTCCCCTCAGCTATGCAAGGTTATAAGACAACTCCAAAGGACTCATGATGGAAAGGGCTATCCACATCCAGAGAAAGAATTACAGAGTCTGAATGCAGACTGAAGCAAACTACTTGCTCTATCTCTTTTCTGTTGGTTTTGTTTTGTTTCATTTCTTCTTCCTTGTTATTCATTCCATTGGTTAGAATTCTTCTTTACAACTTGACTAATGAATAATGTGAAGGTATATATATATAGAACCTGTATCACATTGCATGCCACCATGGGGAGGGTAAGTAGGGAGAGGAGAGGGAAAGGGAGAAAATTTAGAACTCAAAAACTTGTGGAACTGAATATTTTAAACTAAAAGTAAATAAATAAAAAAGGAAAATATAAAAGGAGTTTAAAATAATGAAGATCATTATGGTAATAAGAATATATGTGATAGGAGGCATAAATCAAAAGAAATGGAAAATATTTAGCCTGGTGATGAAATATGGGAAGACGTATTTGAAGGGCTGTTATAGGTGAAGGGATTAGGCTTATGTTGCTTGCCCCTGGGAGGGCAGAGCTAGCATCAGTGGATAGAAGCTGCAGATTTCTACTTTCCATAAAAGAAAACTTTTTCACAAAGTTATTCAAAGATAAAATGGGGAATGAATTAGCTAGGGAGGTAGTGGTTTCCAATGCTAACTATAAGACAAGAAAAACAATAAGAAAAGAAAAAAAATGGAGGGATAGGGATAGAGTGTGAGGAAACAAAACTATCACTCTTTGTAGATGATATTATGCTATACTTGGAGGGAGCAGCCAAATATATGCCATTTGAAAAAGAGAAGGAGAAGGTTAAGTTCCAAAGACAAACTGCATCAGTGTAGCAGCAACCTAGGCCAGGAGTCAGCAACCCTACCAGTAGGGACACAGCTACCTATCCCAACATGGCCTATAAAATATACCGTAGTTGGCTTAATTTGCTTTGGCCTCTTCTTACAGGAAAGTTACACAGAAGGAAACAAGGAAGGCTTGGGTAATATTAAGATTATCCCCAGGAAACCAGATTAATAGATCCTTTTGGTTTTAGTTTCACTCTGTTAAAGACAGATAATCTTAATTATATATTTTAAGAAAATAAAAGGCAAAACAGACATTTTTCTGCAAGAGTTTAATATTTAAGATTGCAAAGCCTTGCTACTTTGACAAAAGCATATTTATTCCTTTTCAAACACATGTGAATGGATATTACAAAAAGAAGCTACGTTTTCCCCTTTCATGACTGTTTTTCCCTTTCTGACTGTGAACTGCTTTGAACACTATTTCCCCTCTGAGGGCCAACTGGGGGAATGGTGTGAGCCAGGGCTTCCTAGCTTCAAAGCCAGCTTGCATCACCAATCCCATTTCATTCCTGTTTTGTTCTTCCATGATCAAAGTGATGAAATCTAATTCATTTATCCATCACCTAGAAGACTAAGCTTTTGATCACTGATCACTGTCTGATTATATATTTCCTTTCATAATTTGGTTTTGTCTCACACATTCATTCATTTCTCCAAGAGGATTTGAGCCATTAGGACAATTTTTGTTGAACTCCTTCACGTGTGGAAGGAGAAGGGGTAATAGATGAAGATTTTCCAAAAGAAAATAATCAAGATGGTTAGGGCACTAAAAATGTTCAACAAGAGGTATCAGTTCAATGAAATGGGAAATATTTAGCCTGGAGATGAGATATAGGAAAAGTATTTGAAGGGCTACCCTGTGAAAAGGGATTAGATGTACTTTTTCTCTAGAGGGCAGAGCTAAGACCAGTGGGTAGAAACTTGCAAATCTCTACTTTTCATAAAAGAAAACATCTTGACAATCAAAGCTCTTCAGAAGTAGAATGGAGAATGAATTAGTTCAGGACACTGTGATTCCCAGTACCTGGAGGCTTTGAGAAGATACTCAATTATTTTGAGGGGATATTGTGAAAACCCCTGCTTCACATATGGTTTGAATTAGTTGATCTCACAGGTCTCTTCCAGCTCTGCATTTTCATTATGTGACAAACATTTTAGGTTTTAGGTTTTTCAGTGGTTGTTGTTGTTTGGCTATGCTGAAGTTTTATCAAAAACATATGTTGCCTGCAGGTCAAGCGTAATGGATAATTAATTATCTTACAATGAATTAGCTTTATTGAAAAAATGCTAAAACTGTATTCTGTGCATCATGGCCCTTTAGTATACCTGACAGCCCAGGTTGGACACTGATGGTTATTTTTAAGAATGAAAGGGGTTGAAGTTGCTTATTGGAACAGAGTCAGGGAAGTGTCAGGTTTAAAATAAACAGAAAGCTGCAATTCCAAGAGAGTTGTACAACTCTAGTACCAGGAAGGCCCAGGCATCTTGTTAAGGGACAGGTAACAATTAACCAGGACCCCAACATTTCAATTGATCTAGTCAAGTATGTAATACCCAATTGAAATTGATAATAAAGAATCATTTGGCTAAAACTAGAAGGCCTTTAATGCCCATCTTCTCCAACTTCCTTATTTATAAATAAAGAGTCAAGAAAGGCAAATGACTTAATCAAGGCAGTAAATGTAGAAGTAAGATTCAAACCTTGTTTTTCTCTTGTGCCAGCAGCTATATTTCTATAACTACATCCTAGTGCTGGCCTGTGTAAAGATATTGAAGAAGATCTATATGTGCTTTAGATGATATATAGCCCAACTTTCCACCAAAAGCAAGACTCTTGCCTTTACAAAATGTCATTCAGTATCTTGATTATTTCAGTGATGGTGAGCACGCTTCCTAACAAAGCAATCTGTTTTGCTGTTGGAGTGGCTCTTGTCAGAAGTGTCTTCTTACACAGGACTGAAATCTTGCTTTTTACTCCCACCCACCGGTCCTAGCTGTTTTTTCTCTTAGCATCAAGTGGAACAACAAGAAAACAATAAATATAATTTCAGTCTATTCTATTTTCAATATGAAGATAGTTATGTCTCTTTGTCTTCACTAGACTGAACATCACCATTACCTCCAATCACTCCTCCTGACAAAATTTCCAGATTCTGCATCATCTATAATAATTAGCCAGACTTTCTGTTTCTATTGCCCTTCAGGTCACTTGATCCATATATGACATTTCTTTCCTCTTCTTTCCATTTCTATATCATTGGTCTCCTTTTGGATTTTGCACCCCTATCATTATAATCTCCTTTCCACATTGGTATACTGATGGAAGTATGGGGGACAGAGAGGTTTGACTTTTCCAATAGTACCTGTGTAGCTACTACTGTCAAGGATTAGGCCATAACTGCCTTTAGGAGATGATCTATGGCTTAGAAGGGATCAGATGCTATGAAGGACAAAGGAAATAGATACAGTTGTATTGGAGACAAAACTCATAATTGACTATTACAGAAAGGAGAGAATGCAACACTCATTCCCACTGTCCACATGGTTGCTCACATACCAAGCTACATGTAAAAAAATCACAGCCCCTTTGGCATCATGCCCCAGACCCCACTGTACTATACTATAAATTTTTTACACAGCTATACCTTGCCTAAAAGCCATTCAGTATCGCAGCTTATTTCAAGATCTTTTGTTTTACCAGTTTTTCCACCAATATAGAACACAGCTTCTCTACGAACCCCTCTTACCTTAGCAAGGAAGTGATCAGATTCATAAATAATGATGTTTTTCTAAAAATGGATAGGTTTTTACCTTCTGCTGAAATAGTTTTAGGATCCCAAATCACCTCCACACACATGAGGCACTGATTCCTTCAGGGCTTGTGGACAGCTCAGATGTAGAAAGGTCTGCTAAATTAATACCTCATCTATTAGCTCACTTGTCTACCACAGCTCATTGACTTTTGTTCATTTTTGCACATTAAGAATGACACATTCTTAAAACATTCATCGTTGTATCCGTGGGCACAATGCACGTCATTCCTGTGTACTTTTGATAAATCCCTGTGAATATTATTAAACTAACACACTAAGATATTAGGCCTCTTAATTGCATAATGTAGGGCAGACCAGGAGAACTGTATCTGCCCTACATATTAATGGTTTTCCACTTGTATAGTGCTGTGGTTGAACTATAAAAGTTAGAGAGGGGTGAAAATATAAACAGGATGAAGGTTAGAGGGGAAAAGTTCATAGTAATTCAGATGGAAGGGAAAAACAAACCACAAATACATGATGGGATAAAGCTGTCTTTGTGTAAGGACGGTAGAAAGCATTTACCCAGGATAGGGAGGTTGGTGGTCAAGGCTGAAGTATGAGTCAGTCATGTTGTTTTGCATCTAAAATAAGGCTGTATCATATAAGGTTACAAAAGTAAGAATACACAAACTAATCCTTTTACAAATGGGCACCTTGTACAATAGGGCACCTGCTCCCTCCCTGATCTGAAAGTGCTTCTTTCTGCCCTTCAACTGTGACTAAGACATCAGCATAGATAATGGAATTATCCAACTGTGTCTAGTTCTGCATCCAGTGCTATCACAGGGGTACCCTATAATCTCTTTCTGAACATTTTTCAGGTACTCTTACTGTCTCTGACTTGTGAGTTTATGGAGATGCTACTGCTTCTGTCATCATTACCTAATCCTACCAATGGCATTGCATCCACATGGGCCCTGGGCCAGCCTTTACCTCCAAATCACAATCTCCTTCCAACCTCCCAAGTTGTTGGGCTACAAGAATGTCTCACACTGACCTTATGTTTGCTCTGGCACTCCAGAATTCAATTTGAAGTCTTATTTTAAAGTTGTTTGGAGGGGAATATTGGGAGAGCTTGTCTGAATATTTCCTCTACTCTGCCATCTTGACAAAATAACCTCTTTTTACGCATAGATCTAGCTTCCACTCCCTTTCTCAAAAATCTTCAGTGACTCTCAAGTGAAGTTCAAACTAATCTCTCTGGCACTCTATGTCCTCTATAAGCTGATGCCATCCTTCCTTTCAATCTTTACATTACATTATTCCTCTCCACCTAGTCGATACAATGGACATCCTATACCCTGAAAGAAATTTGATTATAGATGTCCATTATGCCTGGAATATCTTCTTCACTTTTCAAATTCCTATCAATTTTTCTATCACCTCCTCCACAAAGCCCTGATCCCTTTAGTCAGTAATTACCTTCCCTTTTGGACTTCACAAAGCACTCTTTAATGTTCTTACTGTACAACATTACTATTGCATTACTATTACTGCTACATTACTATGAAATATTGTGAAATTTTTATATCAATTTCTGTGTCTTTCCTTCTCAGTAGATTTCATCTTCCATGAGGACAAGAAACATGCCTTAGTTAATGACATAGCTCATCCAGGGGTATGCTGGTAAATATTTGACAATTAGCTCTCCAATTAAATAGATAAAGGTATAAACAGCACACTTGTACTTTAGTGTTCATTATTTGCATTTTCTCCATTACTTTCTTAATTCTGGGTCATTAACAAAGTAAGTTAAGTCCTTACTTGAAGCTTTGCTGATTTCTGAGGTGTAAATGTTCACATTGAAATTTAACAATGGGCTATTGCAATACAGTATGAACTGGCTGCAACAACACCTCTGCCATTATCTGAGAAATTAGAATCTCTATTATCACAATGCTTTCTGATAGTTAGTTGATATTGTTACAAATATAGATTATGCAATACAAGTGTCAAAATGTGAAGCTTTTTTTTTAAAGTTTGAAAAAAATTTGAAAAAAATTTTGAAAAAAAAATCTATTTCCCGATATTATAAGTACAAACACATTTGGACACGTGAATGGAATACTATTATGTAGTAAGGAATGAAGAAAGGGACGATTTTAGAGAAATCTAAGAAGATTTGTATGAGCTGATACACAATGAAGTAAACAGAATCAGAAGAGCAATTTATACAATAATAGTTTTGTAGAAATGCCTTTGAAAAACTCTGATTAATACAATGATCAAACACAATTCCAGAGAACTCATAATGAAACATTCTGCCCACCTCCAGATAGTTAGCTAATGGACTCAGAATGAAGTTTGAGGTACACACACACACACACACACACACACACACACACACACACACACACTGAGTTAAGCAAAAACAATTTTTACATCAGCCATTCCCAATACATACATGTACACACATATGTGCAAACATACAGTCTCATTATATGTGATAGGGTATGTGTGTATAGGTATATGCATGTCTTACATGGATAATAAGGGGATTTATTTTTATTATATATGTCAGACTGGGTTTTATTTTTCTTGCTTTCTCAATTAGGGAGAGTAGAAGAGGGAGGAAGAGAATTCAGAGCTGAAAATGTAAATAATGTAAAAATACAAAGCATTTATTTTGAAGATAAAAATCAAATTTGGGCACATCTTATGATGTATAGGAAATATTGTTTGGAAACTTAGAACTTCAGGGTAGAATTGCATAGTGTGAAAATTCTTTGATTTGAAATCAGGGCAGAGCTTGGAGTGAGCCCTGGGTCTGACCATCAGTAATTCTCTGAAAGGGCAAGTCACTTTCCTTCACTGTGCCTTTTGGTTTCCTCATTTATAAAATGGGGGATATAACATTTATGGCAGCTATCTCACTAGGTTGTCACAAGGAATAGACAACAATGAGGAATATGCAGGTTATGATTTTTACTGGCATATAGCTGAAGGTGGATATACTTTGAGGAGGAAAATATCAAGCAAGTGACAGATGTACTTGCTCAGTACTCCTACAAACCTCCAAACAAAACAAAATCCCACTGAAGATTAACAACAGCCCACAAAACTAACCAATTATTATATGTCCATCACACCACAAACACTTCTTGACCTATTTCTTTTACTTAATTATTTTTCGTTTAACTAAATTGCTTTGTGGTTTGAGAGTCACGAATGGCACAATCCTCATGTCTCAAAATACAGACAACCTGGGATCTTTTTGTCCATCCTGGTCATGGTATTTATTTCTTCCATGACTCAACATGGAGCCTGCACATTTAGATTAAGTGGGTGACAATTTAGATGGTAAATAGTTGTGGGGGCAATGAGGTTAGGAAGACTGAGAGGAGAGGGGAGGAGGATCTGAATCCTACAATATCTGTAAAATGTGGGGATCACTGAAGGAGGTCTGAGGAGCCCAAACTATTTCATAAGAATCCTGAGACCAAAATGTCTGAGAACCACTGGTGCTGATTGTGGGAAAGTTCTTCCCCTAATGACTGATGCATGCCATCTTGTTCATCCTACCTTCTCCAAGAGGACCAATGACATCATGAGGATGATTTCTTGACTTGTGAGTGAATAGGGTTTAAGTGAGGCAGAGTTGCACAAAGTTATAAGCCTCATTCTGTCCTCCAGAATCATCAGAGTCTTGTGACAAGACAAGGGTCAAGAGGAATGGCAATGGCCCAGGATGCAGTGGGAGACCTTGGCCTTCTAAAATTAAGGTCTTTCCCAGGTCTCAGATTTTCTGAGACAATGTCCATACAATGATTAAGGATTAGATAAGAATTGAGACAATACATGGCTTAATTTACCATGACGAAAGTATTCATCTAATTTAATTAATTAAAGGCCCTCAGAATTTCTAGCCAGAACAAGATCACAGTTGCTATTTGTACTCACTCTAAGCTATCAAAACCCCAGCCCAAGCCTTTGAATATTATCTAAGAACATCCAGAGGAGACTCTAAAGATTGAGAAAGGGAGTGGTCATTTCCCTAATCCTACACACATCTGGAATGCTCTCCAGACACTCTTATACTTCTTAACTCTTCTGACTTTCTTCAAAACAGCTCAAATTTCATTTCTTTTTTTTTGGGGGGGGGGGCAGGAAAACTTTCTTGGTGTTCTACTGCCTTTCCCTTCCCACTCCTAATTTCTACCACTGCCCTCTGCACTTTCTTCTGTTTGTACTGCATATAGGTATAGCTATTTTCAGCTAGGTGGCAACTAGTTGGTGCTGTAGATAAAATTGCCAAGGCTGGCGTCAGGAAGACTCATGTTCCTGAGTGAAATCTGGCCTCAGATCATTATTAACTATGTGATCCTGGTCAAGTCATTTAAAGTCATTTAACTCTGCTTCACTTTCCTCATCTATCAAATGTGCTAAAGAAGGAAATGGCAAACCACTTCATGTCTTTGCCAAGAAAATCTCAAATGGAGTCATAAAGAGTAGAACATGATTAAAAACCTGTGAACAACAAGAAAAAAAAAGTTATTTCCATGCTCTCTTTTCCATTAGAATGTAATCTTCTTGAAGGCAAAAAAAAAAGTAATCTGCATTTTTCTAATCATTAGTGATTTGGGTTATTTTCCTTTTCCATACGGCTGTTGCTGATAGCTAAAAACTATTTACCACGCTCTAGAATCATTGTACCATGGTGAAATTGACTTCTTCTATTCTCTATGGTTCTTCAGATCAGTTATTGACTTCTTCATTCTTCCCTCAGTCCCCTCTTCTCACCTCAGACTCCCTTTTGTTGTTCATCTCTAGCCCTCTCTTCATACGGCCACAGTACTCTATTTTCAAGCCCAAGCAACTGTTGTCTGATCTTTGAGCTATGTAGCTACTCTTTCCCTAATTAAAAGCCTACCCCTGCCTTCTCACTCTAATATTTCCCAGTTCACTTGGCTAACACAAACCTATATCCACATACAAAATAAGTTAGAACATTTTTGCATACTGAATTGTATCCAATGAATAGTCTCTCCATGTGGCTATCTTGGAACTGTGTGTAAACTGAAACTGTGCTAGAAAGCTTGACTTGGGGGCTAATGAAATACATATTTCCATCCATATTTCATCAGGGTAAGTTGCATTGAGTCTAGGCAAAAAAAATAGCACTAGCCAGTCATATACAATGCCTGGCACATAGTAGGCAGTTAATAAATGTCGACTGATTGATTGCAAAGCCTTATAAATTAAATTTTGTGGCACAAGAATATTGATTTTTCCTGGTCAGATTAAAAAATTTTAAGTAGCAAAAAACATACCTTCTAAGGATGTTTTTCAAGGTTTGTGTCTACTTTCATTCTAGTATTTCCATCCCTTCTGTGGCCATCAGGTTTCATGTTTCATTGCTATCGTAGTGTGACTGGCTTTAGTAGTTCTTCAGTCAATCTTCAAACAAATAATAAAATAAAAACAAAAGCTCTACTACATTTGAAAACACACTGCATCCTAGGGAACCCTTTTTGTCGTGTGGATTCCTTCTTAGTACCATTGAAACTTCTGTATTTTATTTTTTATACTGTTCCTATTGCAAATTTAACATGATTATGCAACCAAAATTTTGGAAATAGACAGAAGGTACATATCATTCTAGGATACACAAGTGCCACTCTGCCTGGCTAAAAAGATCTTTTATATATGACTTGCATTTCCTTGAATTCACCTGGTGGAGTTTCACTTTGCAGTCACATTAGTAGTTTTGCACACAGAAACTTCACAAATATAAAACTCTTGTGCAAATTATGGAAATTAATTACACAGAAGCCAAAACATATTGATTCTATAAAATATCAAAAGCATAAATAGACACCTCTCAATTAATTATAATTTTTAAAAAAGTGGTCAATGAAGTATTCCCTGATTTCTTCAGGCCCTACCTTTCTCTAAAATGGACCACAATACTCAATCTAACATTTAATTAAGTCAATTGTTGTGCTAAGTATTTAACCATATGCCTAGAAAGACTTGTAATGTATGGAAAACCAGAGTGATATGTTGATCTCCTGAAATGTTGAACTATCAGAATAATTTTTCCAGTAGAATGGGTAGGTCTTGTGTGGAAATTTTATTAAAAGCTAGAGAAGTATCCCAGGATGAGAGGGGATAGAGGAGTAGAAATTTGCATCTGTGAAAAGGAGGGCTTATTTTGAAAATACAACAGCAACCATACAGCTCTATCAATAAATTGTTAACACAATGCATCTCATTTTAATCATAAACTCTAATTTCTAACATTTAAAAGATTCCTTTTGAGTAGAGAAAGCCAGTAAAATCTTATGATGGCAACATTTTTTATAGCAAATCAACACCAAAAATAGCTAAAATATATGTTGTCTCCAAAGTTTTAGTGCTATTTTAAGCTTTACCAGTTTCAAATCACACTAATACTTTTGGGACACTGACTTTTGTAAATCTAGATCTAGCTATCTACAGTCACACACACACACACACACACACACAAAACATATCTATGTCCATCCATATATATGTATGTATATGTACCTATATCCATCCATATATATGTACGTATATGTATGTATATAGATATATATGTATGTGTGTGTATAAATTTAGAAAACTGAAGACAGAGGTTCAAATTCTGCCTCCAGCATTTATAATTTCTGTGGCTATGGGATGTTATTTAAACTTACAGAGTCTCATTTATCTCATTCATAAAATGAGGATAATAATTGCATCTACTTTACAAGATTGTTTTGAAGATCAGATGAGATAATAGTGTTGTTTACGTGTCAGTTTTTGTTACTGTAGTAGTAAAACCAGCAGCAGCAGCAGTGTTAGTAGTAGTAGCAGTAGTAGTAGTGGTAGTAGTAGTAGTAGTAGTAGTAGTAGTAGTAGTGACATCACTATTTTGCCTGTGTGACACTGGGTCAATATCATAGCCCCTCTGGTCCTTATTTTCTTTCTTTTTTTTTTTTTTAATTAAGAGGTTGGCCTAGAAAATGCTAACATCTTTTCCAACCTAAAATCTATAATATTATGATAATGCTTGTATTTCAATAAAAAGGATTCAAATATATTGACATTTTAATAATTCCTATTCATTTCAAACATTAGCAAAATTAGTTGAGCATAAAAAGTATACCATACTATTCTGGCATTCGGCATTCAGAGTGGAAATCCATCTAAATTGTATTACACCCTTCTCTGGCTTCTTAAACTGGATATCCACCGCATAATTGAGGCTTTTATTGATGGTTGGTTTTCATCACCCAGAAAATCAGTTCTTGAATTGGACTATATCCAGTTCTGCAATACTTCTCTTGCTCCTCAAGATTTTCAAAGATCAATAGAGTCTAGAAAAGCGTCTCGGTGCTCAGTAACTATTTGCTAATTGAATCACACTAAGGTGTCAACAAATGATAATAGTTCCATCCCTTTTGTCTCCTAAGGCTACATGCAGTTGAAAAAAATTTTAAAGGTCAGTGTTTTAAATGAAAATAATTCCATCTAGACATTTTTTTTTTTGCTTTTTGGAAGGCAATTGGGGTTAAGTGACTTGCCCAAGGTCACACAGCCATCTAGACATCTTACAGGATACCAGGGCATAATGAGCTTACCACCTGAACTACTACAGACCCCAGGAACAATTTCTGACTACTGGAAATCCTGTCTTCCACCTGAGAGACACTATTTAGTTTTAAGACTTTACCCTAGGGTTGAGCAGTTCTGATTGACTGGTGAATGAATAATCAAATGTTCTTTATTCAGTTGTGCCTAGTTCATGTTCTACTTATCCAGCCATCTGACAGATAACTAATACCTACCCAGTTAAAGGGCCCTGTGATTTGTGGGCAAGTTTCTGTATCCACTAAAATCCACCTACTTTGCATATAATAGAGGCCAAATTAAGGGTTTGAAGATGTGTAATTGAGCTGTGTGACCTTGGGCAAGTCACTTAACCCCAATTGCCCTCCAAAAAGCAAAAAACAAAAAGAAAATGTGTAATTGATAATATACAATTAAATATCCATGGGTTGATAACTGTCATCAAACTGTATGGGAATAGGGCCTCTTTTTAGAATAGGGCAAGAAATTAATTGGAGCTACTAAACAGAGTTGTCATACTGAATAAACGAATAGTAAAGGCAGATTTTGTTTCTGTGCTTGAAATAAGGTGAGTATAAACCTTTGCTTGAAATAAAGAAAAATTTGCACAATTTATTCCTCCCTGTTTGGCTGCAGCTTGGTTCATTTATGTGTTTTTGTTTTTGGCCCCAAAATATCAGAAGTAATAATAGCAAAAAAAGAGGGAAAAATATTTTAGTAGTGTTGTACTTTTTAACTAACTAGACACTAAGTTGCTACTATTATTATTATTATTATTATTATTTGCCTTTTTAGACAGTTCAGAATCAGATCATTCCAAGGTATTTGTTCTATAACCTTAAACTATTCATGCAATTTTGAAGTTAGACATAATCTTGAGACTTTTTTTTCACTCTGGCTTGATATATGTAGACCAGAACCATTTAATATACCCTTATTTAGGTAAATGTCCAGAATGTACCAATGAAATCCTGGGCAGAAGTGACAAATTGGTGATTTTATCAATTACATAGAGTGCACACCTTGTACACCTTTTGAAATCTGCTCTTTCAGAATTGTAAGGAAGCAAATTTTCTTCTGGAGCAAAATGGTTAATCACATAATATCAATGAATGACTTTAGCCCCTCTATTCTCAAGCTATTCATCTGTTAGGTCAGGAAAATAATATTACAATTCTTACCTTGCATGAAGTTGTGAGGAAAATGCCTTATAAACTGTAATATAAAAAGTAAAATAATATTCTTTTTTTTTTTTGCTTTTTGGAGGGCAATTGGGGTTAAGTAACTTGCCCAAGGTCACACGGCTAGGTTTTTGTTTGTGTGTGTTGAGTATCTGAGGCTGGATCCTAACTTAGGTCCTTCTGACTTCAGGGCCAGCATTCTACTCACTGCGCCACCTAGCTGACCCAATAATATTCTTTTTAAACATCATAGTCATCTTTCATTTGGGCTCTGAGTATTAAACATGATTTTTTACTCAAAAGGAGAATGTACCATACTTGTGGACAATGACATGTATATAACTATATATATATATATATATATATATATAACTATATATATATATATATACACACACACATATGTGTGTGTATTCACGTATCTATTTATGTAGATACATATACATATATATATATATATATATCTTTACATCTATGTATCTAGATATAGATATGCATGTAGAATACTAGACACAGAACATGGCAAAAAGGTAAGACTCAATACATGATTATTGATTGGCTGATTAATTCAGTCACTATATGGAGATGTGTCCAATGGTTTGCTTCATTCATTTTCTTTTCCTGTCATAAATGAAGACCTTGCATACCAAAGAGTGAAGAGAGGAAATCATGTATGTTACAATATGTGAAAAAACATTTTACCTGTTATTCAAAGAGTTCATATGATTTGCAACATAGTTTTAGTAATTAATATTAAGTGCTATACAATTATGAGTTTTTCATTAGTCAACAAAGAGTCAAATGCACTATTAATTTGAAGATGGAAGAGTGTTATCAACATGCATTCATTTAATTTACATTACACATGTTGGCCACATGAAATAAGAAATTCATAGGAACATTTCCTTGGAAAAGAGTCTGTAGCTTGAGAATCAGCATCAAAACAACACAGCTCTCAGGATGGACTATTTTCATTAGGCATGCCATTGTTGTCTTTTGTTTTTATATCAAATTTGCTTCTCAATACGGCATCTCAATGAACCTTTCCCTGTAACAACAATCACCATAACACTTACAACCACAATCACAGACACTTCCACAAGAGGGAAATTAAAATTAGCCCAACAACAACTGATTACATCTGCAATATTACATACCATAGCCCTCCATTCCCAAACAGAAAGAGAGAAGACTAAGTTTTTTATCATCTGAGACCAAATCTGGTCATTACAAATAATTAGACTTCTACTCCTTCTTAGTGGTGTGATGTTTAATAATGTTATTTGTTCTCCTGGTTCTATTTACTTCATATTACATCTGTTTATACAAGCCTTCCCCTTATTTCTCTTTTTCATCATTTCTTAAAGGGCAATAGAATTCCACTCCATTCACATACCACAAATTGTTGAGTCATCTCCGAGTTCTTCTGTGCTCACTTTGTTTCCAATTGTTTGTTATGAAAGAAAGTACTGAAATAAATGTTTAGGCATATATTGAATCAATGTTTCTCTTTTTCACTTCCATAGAATGTGATGTTCATTTTTACTCTAATTTTAAGCAAAAATGCTATTTTAATAAATCAAAAATAAAATAAAGACTTTTATACTACCCTCATATAATTTTCTATATAATAAAAATGATAAAATAATTGCATTTTTTTCAACTCTTCTCCAAGGTGAAACATTGAGCTGCTATAATTAGCATAAAGAGACACCATTTTTCTGAGTTGCAAACATGTTAGCCTTTAATTACAAAAACTACTACATCAATGCAAATAAGTTTAACAATCATGAAATTAATATGCTTACTATGCTATAGAAAGATTGACCAGTGTGATGAAAGAATCACAATAATTTCGTTCTCTCATATTTTCACCATGTACCTATAGTGTGAGAAGGTAATGTCTATGATGAGAAAAATATGCTTTAGGAAGACTGAGTTACCACTAAGTCTACCAATAATGGACCAAATTTACAAAATCCATTAACAAATGTTAGATTGGATAACATTTCAATGAACTGAGAACACAAAAGTTCTTAGTTTCTACTTTGAATAAAATATTAATGAACGTCTTACATAAAACCTTAAATATATTGGAAAAAGATTTTCAGCCACATGTCTACAATTTATTCTTTGGGGTTTGCATGGAAGTGACAAAGTTTAGTATTCCAGAATGTGGTAAGACTTGGAAAATATTAGGTTTTCACTAAAAATAGGATCTTCAAAGAAAATAAGTGCACCTTAAATGGACATAGAATCACCCTTTGAAAATCCAGCCATTTCCTCTCTAATAAGGACTCTTGGGAACTTGGTTAGTCATCCTTTTTTTCCTGAAAGAAAAAATATATTTCTTTTGAATTAGCTCTTTCAAATTTCAACAAAGCATTTTTATGCAAAGCTGGTCATAAAATCCCTCTTTGAGCTAACAACCACCATATAAAGACTATAAATAATTGATCCATAGCCAACTTAGGTATTATTTATTATATTTAGTTTAAAAAATAAACAGTCCTGTAATTTCTGTGGCATGGAGTACTGGAGAGAAAATCCCTTCTATTTATAAATTTATTTATGAATAAGCAACTACTCTCAACTTATAGTCTTAGAGTTGCTTAGAACACTGAGAGTTACGTGACTTTCCAGTGTCACACAGTTGGTATATGTAAGATACAGGATTTGAAACCTGATCATCCCTGTCTTTAAATCTCATAATAGTGATTACTTTAAGAATAGAGTTGAGCATCATTTGGAACAATCTCTGTATGACAGATTCCCTTCCTACCACATGTCAAACTGCATATATATCTCCCTATGGGACCAGTAGGAGCAACCCCCATTGCTCAGTTCTCACCAGACACTGCATATTCCTTCTTGGATGGATGCTCAGTCCCTTCCTCATTCCTCTCTCTATAAGAGATTATCCAGTGGTCCCACTCTACTCTTACTTTAGGATCTACTAAAACCTTCCCCATAGTTAGGTGATGGACACATGACCACTCATTCTAGTTGAGTGAGAAGGCAGTGACTAGCTTTCTGGTAAGATCGTTTTTCAGTGCTTACTAGGTTCATTGGAGCTTACCATTTGACTTACTACTGTGCCTGAAAAACCCTTGGGCTTTGCCAAATGATTTGCTGCTGCACCTAGAGGAATCAGGTATTGTTTTCTACCCACAATGCATTCAAACTGTTACTAGGCCTTTTCTTGGGTCCTAGAGTTGGTCTCCTTATATGTATTATCTCCTCTAATTACATTTTCTTTGACATCAGGAATTGCCTCTTTTTTATGTTTGTATTTCCAGTGTAACACATGTATGCTTAAATACATAGTAAGCACTTAATACATACTTTTTAATTCTTATATTTGTGACTTGATAGCCAACTCCTTATCTACTCTAGCATATTACTTCTCATATAATTACAACATTTACATTAAGTATTGGAAATATTATAAAAACTAGGTCCTTAATTAATTATGTATAGTGACTGAGCTCAGCCCTAGCAAGAGTAATAAGGGGTGAAGGAAAAGTGCAGTATGATTCTTGGAGGAATTACAATCTACTAGTGGTAAAGGTGTGCACACAAAGAAAAACTGAGAAATACAAGTTAATATAGGATTAGCCTACATGAGGAGTCAAAATAACTAGAGAGATGTATGAATAGAGGTAATATTCTAGTTGAAGGAATTATGGAAGATTTTCTGGAGAAAGTATCAACTGATATGCACTATGAAGGAAGAAAGGATTTCAGGCAAAGAAAGAGGAGAGTTAAGAGGAGCCAAATATTCCTAGACATGGGTGATGGCATATGTATGTACATGGAAGCAAGAGAGATGTACTGATGAAACCAGGGAAAATGAGTTGTTTTGTTTGGTTGAAATATGAAAGGTGATTAGTGTAAACAAGTCTGCAAAGATAGGTTAGAAATAGATTATGGAGGATCTTGAATGCCAGATGAGGAGTTTGAATTTTATTCAGTGGGTAATGGGATCTCATTGAAGATTTCTGAAGGAGGGAATGGCATAATCAAATCTGAAAGTTGAGAAGAATTTTGAAACATTTGTGTGAATAATAGATTAAAGATGGACAAAGGGAAAGGAGATTTATATAGCAACTACAAAGGCACTATGTTTAACACTTTTCAAATTTTTGTCTCAGTTGATCTTCCCAAAATTCAGAGAGGTATGTGCTGTCATTATAAGTGTGAAAGCAGGGGGTAGAGGGAGGGGGCAGTTTTAGTTGAGACTAAGGAAGAGGGTTTAAGTAGAGCTGTCAGGTTATTATGAGAGTATTGGCTGTAAAAACTAACAATAATCAGGTCCTTAGGGTCGAGGGGCAAACACTCACAAGTAGGGACTAGGAATTCCAACATTTATGAAAAATAAGGGAAATTAGACAGTGACTTGGTATCAGGTCTGTATTTCTTTTCCTGTATTTGTCTCAGCCAAGTTTCTTATCTATTTTCCAAGAGTCTTCTTAGGCATTTAGGTACAGTACATAGAGCCCTGGACCTTAAGCCAGGAAGACCTAAGTTCAAATCTAGTCTCAAACCCTTAGTAGTTTAGTTATCCTAGGTGAGTTACTTAAACTATCTTTAAAGAATTGGGAAAAACAAACAAACAAACAAAAAATCATTTAACCTCCCAAGGTTGTTGTGATGATGAAATGAGGTACTGTTTGTAAAGTACTTAGCACAGTGCCTAGAATATAGGAGACAATACATAAATGTTTATTCCTTTCTCTTCCATTCTTCTTCCCTCCCCCTATAGTCAATATTCCTCCTGGAGGAGAAGGTAAGAGGATAGAAAAATGTCTCTCTGCACTCGAGGTTGTTATAGATAAGGAAATGTTCTGAAAAGCAGTGGAAGCCAGATTTCCATTAAAAAAAAGATATGAAGCAGAGGAAATAAAAAGACCCTTGTCAAGATGTTGAATTATAGAAATGTTAGCTCAAAGGGGAAAAAAAGAAAAGGAAAGAACAATTACACAAATAGAGTTTAATAAAAGATTTGAGGGTTTTACTGAAGAAGAGATAACTGAATGGTCTGAGAAGAGGATGCTACTTGTCCTCCACAGAATGATATGATAGGCTTATAGATACCATTAGGTAAGAGATCATCTATTAAGGGTGGAGGAACAAAAGAGTAGTAGTAATTGGTGACTGTCTGCTTTGGGATATAGAAGGAATTCCTCGATGACTTGTTAAGAATAAGAGAGGTTGGGGTGGCGAGGTGGCACAGTGAATAGAGCACTGGCCGTGAAGTAAGGAGGACCTGAATTCAAATCCAGCCTCAGACACTTAACACAAAAATTAGCCATGTGACCTTGGGCAAGTCACTTAATCCCAAGTACTCTCCAAAAGGCAAAAAGAAAAAAAAAAGAGAGGTCTGTAGTCTTCCTAGGGAATTAATTCAGTATAAAACATAACTTCCCAAGAGTTAACAAAGTTAGTGACACCTCACTTCTGGTGAAACTCATGGGCACCAATGACCTGGTCAGAAGGAATTAAACAAAAGTATTGCTAATAATTACGAAGTCTTGGATAAGAAGCTAAAGGGCACAGGGGCATAGATTGTGTTTTTCTCTATTGTCCATTGATGGCAAGAGATATAGAAGAGAAAATTTAATTTGGTAAATTAATAGCTGGCTAAGAAAATGGTGTTTGAAAATGGGACTTGAATTTCTGGACCAATATTTAATATATAAGAATGACAGATTCTTGGCTCAAAATGGAGTAGTGAATTTAACAAAACTCTCTGAGAATGAAATTGTTGAGTGTAATCAAAATGATTTTAAACTTAAAATTATGAGAGAGAAAGGGAGAAGGAGAGGGAGGAAGGGAGAGAGAGACAGAGAGAGACAGAGAGAGAGACAGAGAGAGAGACAGAGAGAGAGAGAGAGACAGAGACAGAGAGAGACAGAGACAGAGACAGAGAGACAGAGACAGAGACAGAGAGACAAAGACAGAGACAGAGACACAGAGAGAGAAAGAATGACTGATAAACTGAAGAATGTCCAGAGGAAGGCTGGTGAATAAACTGAAGAATGTCCAGAAGAAGGCTGGTAAAAGATTCTGAGTCCATGTCATACACAGATTGTTTAAATGAACTGGTCATGTTTTGCGTGGTGAAAGGAAGACTTGGGAGGACACAATAGCTGTCTCTAAGTATTAGAAGGACTTCCATTTGGGAGAAGATTAAGACTTGTTTATATGGCCCCCAATGTCCTAACTAGGGATATTGAGTTGAAGTGGCAAAAATGCAAATCTAGATTTGATATTGGGGAGAAAATCTTAATAATCAATAGAGCTAGAGAAATGGGGTATTCCGAGAGCTTATGGGTTCCCCTGCTTAGAGTTATTCACGTAGAGACTGAATGACCTATTATAATGATTTTTTTTAATGTATGAATTGAACTAAATGGCTACTGAGGTCCCTTCTGACAAGCGGTGTGCTAGTTAATGTTTAACAAGTAAATTTCTGGGGGTGGGGGTGGGAAATATATTTGTAACACATTTGTAAGATTAATCTGAATTATTAACATTTTCTTCATCACTTTCTCAAGTCTAGATGATCAATGAATAAATCAAGACTTGATTTGTTGCATTTATTGATATCTGACCCATAAATGCTCACACTGAAAAATTAACAATTAGATGTTAGGATCAGGTATAAGTGACAGGATACAGGCCTAAGACAAGACGTTTTTTTCTTTACTCTCAAAAGATTTGAGTCCCATTTCTCCATAGGCCCTGGGAAACCCTGATCTTGAATTTTCCCTGAATTTTCCTACTTAATTTGGCTTTTTCTTGCCCAAATTTGTTATGCTTAACCTAGGCTAGTCCTCCATTATGTTACCTCCAGATTGCCTCCCACTGTTTCCCACCCTTGATTCCATCAAAATCCCATTCTCTTGGTTCCTGAAATCAGACCTCTAGTTCCATCAAAATCCTACTTATACTCCTCCTCAAAACCCTCCCTAAACTCCTCCTCTAGTCACCCCAGACTACTTGACCACCCTCTAGATTCCTCCCCCAGTCTTTCTGTATATAAGATACATCTTGCCTTCATGAAGGGGCTCAAATTCAATCCAGCTCAGATCCAAACTAGCAGAGAGTCAATCTGATGGGATATAGTCTCTAGGAACCCCCTTGAACTCCTTGAATCTTCCCACTGGATCTGACATTCACCTGTGGCCATAAACCTTCCATTATTAGCTAGACTGAATCTCTGTTACCCTTAACCTAGCCTAGCTTTCTACTGTCTGTAATGTCCTCACCCTTAATCACAATTCTCTGGGTTTCTGAAGTCTGACTTCAGTCCCAAAAGATCCTTTAAGACTCCTCCTCAAAACCCTCCCTAAACCCCTGCTCTAGACCACTCCTAGATCCCTCCCACAAACTTTCTGTATATGACATCCATCTTGCCTCCATGAAGGGGCTCAGATTCAATCTAGCTCAAACTCAGTCTGTGTCAGATTGTTTTGGTCTGCTTGTCAATACAAGCCTCACAAATACTTAGACTCCTTAAGAGTCTATCCATTATGGCTAATCTTTAATACACTTTGCTTTTCTTTGGCTGAGAGAAGTCTTGAGTTGAATTCATTCTGTCAGGGCCTGGTGTTTAGTATTTTGGGGTCTTGAGCACCTGTAAACCTTAACATTTTAAATCCCAATATAAGATGACTCCAGGACACTCCTGCTTCCAGTTCTGAAATTTTGTTAACTAGCTTGCTTTAAAGTGACCAGGAGAGAGGTATTGCCAACCTAAATACTAGAGTAGTGATGATGTGATTTCAAGAGATATGGTGGAGACAGAATCTTTAGGATTTGGCTATTATTGTTTATCTTTAGTTCTCAAAGAGGAACATGGGGGGCAAAGTCAAGATGGCGGAGTAGAAACAAAGAGGAACATGAAGTCAGGGAGGTGATGCCTGACATACAAGTGAATTGGATTCAAATGAGAGAGGGCTGGATTAAATCGCCAGCCTCACTTTCTCCTCCAGAGCCATCTGAGCCCAGTGACCAGATAAGATCAGGAAATCTGGAGATGGGTCTTTTTAAGCTAAGGTCTTTAACAGATCTCAGTTTGACTGAGGCAACACCTATTCAGTGAATTGAGGCAGAGAATGGCCTCTTTTCCTAATCAAAATTAAAATATATATATATATATATCTGGGAGGGGAAGACCCTCACGGTTTTTGGACAAAATAAAAAATAATTGCTAATTACATTTATTCTGAGATAATCAGGGCCCAAACAATAACCAAGTAGCACTTAGCCTGCAACTTATTGTTGAGAGACTGAGTAATTTGGGGTTAAGGATTTGGGTATTATTTGGATGGAGGTGGGGCAACAAGTGTAAGTGATTAGTGTATACATAAAGCTGACATTCCTGGATGAAAGAAAGAGAGAGAGAGAAAAAAAGAAAGAAAGAAGGAAAGAAAGAAAGAAAGAAAGAAAGAAAGAAAGAAAGAAAGAAAGAAAGAAAGAAAGAAAGAAAGAAAGAAAGAGAAAGAAAGAAAGAGAGAAAGAAGGAAAGGGAGAAAGGAGAAAGAGAGAGAAAAAGAAAGGAAGGAAGGAAGAAACAAAGAAAGAAAGAGAAAGAGAAAAAGAAAGAAAGATAGGCCCTGTTATTTTAGCTTATTTATTCAGAAGAATAAAGAGCAATCCAGATTTGTGCAGTGTCCTTACAAAAGTCCCAGTGTTAACATACGGTAGGACCTGGAGCCAAGTTCAGATCACATGTCTTAGAAATGAGTGCTTTTTCTACCCTACCACAGTTTCCCTACACTTGTGTCTTTAGGACCACATCTAGCATCTTTCTATCTATCAGACACTACAGTTCTCCTACCAGTGCTGTGAGGATTTATAATAATTTACACTTGTACAGGGCTTTAAGTTTTTCCAGTATGCTACAATACTTTTTTTTTTTTTTGCTCTTTATAGCAACCCTGTAGATACTACTATTAAGTTCATTCTACAGATAAGGAAACTGAAGTTCATGGAGGTTAAGTGACTTGCCCACTTTTATATATGCCTAATTAGTGTCTGAGGAAAGATTTTAACCAAGGTCTTTTCAACTCCAGTTCAAGGACTCTATGAAAACATAGACCATGATGTCTCTGGATAAATCTAAAAATTCACTTGAAACCTGTTTTTATTTTTATTAGCATAAAGGTGCCTGAGGTCTATTTATTTTATATTGGAGTATTTATGAAAGTATTCAGCTTCATTTGTCTATAATAGTACAAAACTATACTTAGCTTACCTACATTGGTCTACTCTGAATTAGTCAATATTTTTGGATAGAAGCATTTTCCTGGCTTGTGGTTATGTGTGTGGCTTCATTTCCTAGAACCAGATGAAAACTGGAACTCAGGGTGCTGGTAAGGCAGAAGCATGTGTCTCCTGGTATCCTTTTAAGTGAGCATTCAGCCAATAGTTTGTGTGTTATTACTATGCCCAATAGCTAGATTAGAAGTGGTTATAGCTATTTTTGAGATTTGGAAGCACAATAACATTTCAAAGTGCCGAACTAGTGCTCAAGAGAGAGGTCAGGCTAATAAAGTCATTTTCGTGCTCTAATTTAAAAAAGAAAATGAGTCTCTTTCTCCTCCTCCCATGACCTGGGAAGAATCATATCAAGCAGGAATTCCTCAGAAATTACCAGCCTCCCTCTGAGAAGTTATTACCTTTGGCAAAATGTTTAAAAGAAATTGAGTTTGTTCTGATAGTCAAATAACCTTAGAGTATTAAGCTTTATGGCTCCCAAGAGTTGATGAAAATTGTTTATATCATTGTTATGGCTGCCCCACTGAAGTTGATCACTTTCTGCAAACTGCTTGAGGATAAGTTAGAATGATCTCAAGAAGTTGGCAATGTGATACCTATGTGATTTTTCTCAACTCTGATCAGGAGAAGATGAATTTGATTAATACATATAAATAATTAGCTAAGTTCAAAAATCAAATAACTTATTTTGCTTAAATGTGGGATTTTATAGCTAGAATTATATAATGACTTGTTTTAATCTACAAAACCTGTAGCTATCCATCCATCTATTCATCCAAACAGTCATCTGTCTATTCATTGATAAACATTATTAAACATAGTAAAAGGAAGTTGGTAGTGGAATTTCTGGGCCTGGTCTGGAATCAGGAAGACCTGAGCTCTGATCCAGTCCTAGAAACTTACTAGCTGTGTGACACTGGATGTCATCTAACTTGTTTGCCTAAGTTTACTCAACTGTAAAATGGGAATTATAAAAGCACCTACTTTGTGGGGATATTTGTGGGAATCAAATGAGAATCCTATGAATAACCACTTCTGGTGGCAGGGAATTAGGCAAGGTTTCACAGGAGAGGTAGCATTTGAGCTTATCCTGTAAGGTTAGGCAACAAGTAGAGATTGGGCTGGTGGGTTAAGGACATTTGAAGTACAAGGAATAACTCAGGGGAAGCTTTCTAGGAAAATATCCTCCCATGTTTGAAAGAATGGCCAGTGTTCTAGTCCAGCTGGCACATGGATTATAAGTGGAGGAATTAGTGTGGGATTAGATTGGTGCAGTCAGATTTTGGAAGGTTTGAGATGCGAGCCTACAGAGTTTGCTATTATTTGGTAAGCAATGGAAAGATGGTAGATGGTTTTGAACAGAGAATTAATGTAATATGGTATGAAAGGAAGATTGAAAAAAAGATTAGAAGCTGAAAGTAATAAATTAAGGGAGGGGTCTTAAAAAGGGTGCTTAAAGCAGTGGGGATGATAGCGAGTGGACTGGATGTGAAAGATTCCTGGAATAGGATCTCTTTAAGAAATCTATGTGGGGTGGCTAGGTGGCACAGTGAGTAGAGTGTCAGCCCTGGAGTCAGAAGGACCTGAATTCGGATCTGGCCTGACACTTAATGCACCTTGGGCAAGTTACTTAACCCCAATTGCCCTCCAAAAAAATTAAAAAAGCAAAAAAAAAAAAAAAAAAAGAAATCTATGTGCACATGATTTATAAACATCCAGCCAGAGATTATCCTCATAACTAACACTATTTTCTTAAGTAATATAAATATATTTTTTTCAGATTCCCACTCAACCTTAACAAGCTATTTCTTCAAAATATTTTATCCATATTAATAAGTATATGGAGCTCTATTAAAACTAAAATTCCACTGTGGACAACAAGAGACTTTTCTCATCTGTAACACATTTTGATGATTCATGATCTAAAGAAAAACAAGGTATCAATGTTTATGTTCATGGCATCTTGCTCATGGATGTGGTCAAATACCTCCTTACTGTGAGGTTGTCAGTTTTAATCCACAGCAACTTTTAAAAACCTATTTGAGAGTTGCAATGCTCATCTATCTTCTTTATTACATATTGATTTCTATAAATATCATCATACTAGTGTACAATCTGAGCCAAGCCATGGAAGTAATTCTTGTACTGCTAATTATCCACAATTGGAGAGTAGTCAAAACATCTCTATAATATTAATGATTTCTCGGTCTTTTTTGAGTGTCTACAAGAAATGAAAAAAAAGATTCTCAGTAGAAAAGGTAGAGAATATAATTCTGTGAAACAAACAATACATTAATCTATATGGTGGACATTTTATTTATCGGGGCTGCATGGCATAATACGGTTAGAAAGTCTGTGACCTCGAGGCCACACATGACCCTCTAGGTCCTCAAGTGTAGTCCTTTGACTGAATTCAAACTTCACAGAATAAATTCCCTTAGTAAATGGATTTGTTCTATAAAACTTGGACTCATCAAAAGGCCCCACCCAAAGACATAGAAGGCCAGATGTGGCCTCAAAGTCTTAGGTTCCCCACCCGTGAAATAGAAATTCTAAGACTTTGGTGTAAGTTATTTATTAACACTGAGCCCTTGATTCCTTATCTATATACTTAGAATAGGGTCATAGGACCATAGATAGAAAGATGGAAGTGACTTTAGACATTATCTAATCCAATTATCTCATTTTATGATGAAGATCTTGAGATCCAGTGATAAGATGATCAGCCAAAGGTCAATACAAATGTAGGCAGTATCTGAGTGTGGTGGTATATGCCTATTTTCCTCTTATGGGGAAAGCTGAGGCTGATGGATAAAGCTGATTAGATGTTCTCTAAGTTCAGGACCAATATGATGAAAATTTAGGAGCAGTAAGTCACCAGGCTGATTTAAGAAGTGGTGAACTGAGATGTGAAAAATGAAATAGGTCAAAGCTCTTGTGCTGAACTATAGTGGAGATGGCTTATGGATAGATGCTGTTCTTCCAGCCTGGATGAGGTAGGAAGAGAATAAGAGAGAAGGGGAGAGGAAGAGAAAGGAGGGAAGGAAAAGAAGGGAAGAGAGAGAAGAGGAGGGGAGGAGAATGAAGTTCATAATAGCATAGTTATAGAATTTTCCTAATGGCACCTACATAACTCCTTTAGGTATTACTTATTTAGGTCATAAGTATCTCAAAGAGCTCTTAGCTCAAAGCAGGTGGGGAGCTAGAAGTTTATATAAAAGAAAGACAGGGCTGGAAGAGGGGAGCATTTGAGGATAAGTATAATTGTGTTTGTGTTGGAGACAAACCTCACAATTAGCTATGACAGTGAAGGTACAACTCATATAATTCTGTGAATTAACACTTAAATTTGGTAACACTTTATCAATTCATGACCTCATAGATTTATTGCTAAAAGGGATCTCAAAGATCTTCTATAGTCCAGCCTCCTCCTATGACAGGTAGGGAAACTGATGTTAAATGACTTGTCAAGTTGACACATGTGGTAAGTAGTAGAATGCTCTGCTCTCTCCATTACCCCATTCTGTTTCTGTGTTGTCTTATTCTCCAACCCATGAATTGTAAAGTAGGGTAGTCCTCTGCAAATTTATTCCACATGTATGTATACACAATAAGCCTTCTTTGGCAAGGGATGATCTGAATCAGTCTTCTATGGATTTATCTGGACATCTGTCCATCTTATAATATCAGGAACTCATGTTGCTTTTTGAATGACTCTTACAAAATTATTGGAAAAAGATGATAGGTTCCATAAACTACTAATGATGGGGAGAGTGATTTTACTGTACAGATGATTATAAAGGTTTGGAGGCCAAGTATGAGAGAACAGAGAAAGCTTCTGTTGTTAAGAGGAAAATCAGGCTTATGGTGTTTTGGTTTCCAATGTAATTAACTAAGTAAAAGAAGAGTAAAGGTGTAAAACCTTTAATTTTCCTACCATTTCTTTGAAGCTCACCACCATTTCTGTCCTCTATTAGATTTTTTTTTGTCTGCCTCCTGTTGCAAAGGGGAATGAATCTTTGAGGGATAAAAAAATATTGCTTTTCAAAACTAGACTGAAATATTCCACCCATGCTTTCCAAAACTAGAAGGACTTCAGTGTTTCCATAACTGTGAATGCCAAGGGCTAACCACGGGAAGCACCGGAATTTCAGCAGCAATGACAACACACTTGTTCCAGGTTTTGAGAACCAGAAGCTGGAAACTTCAGTTTGTAGGATGCTTTGAAAACTCTTCTTTCCACAGCAAATCAAGCAAGCACAGCCACATCTCTTCCTTAGTGGAGTGAAGCATTGAAATGCTACTCTACATATAAGTATGAAGTCTCTTGAATTAAACAAACAAAAAAACCCCAGGGTTTTGAAAATCATATGCCATCTTTAACTTCCTTTTTGCTTTCTTTCCTCTCCCCTTCCCATTGTCCATGATTTAAAATCAAAGTCAACTGCTATTTCTTTTAAAAAAATCTTTCCCTGACCTCTCAGGTTAGAGTGAGGATAGATAGAACTCAGATATTCAGTTCAGAAAAGATGAATTTATGTGTTAAATACTGAGGATAAAAAGATAATAATGTAAAAGAAAAAAGAAATAATATCTACACTCAAGGAATTTATATTCTACTGGGGGATACAGAAAAGTAGATGCAAAATGGAGGCACAAATGATGGAGGAACCAGGAAAGTCCCCTTCAAGAGGTAGAATTTAACCTTAGCTTCAAAGGGAGCTAAGGGTTGCATGATGCATTAAAAAGTAGGGATAGAATATCAGGCATGGGGGACAGCATGTTCAGAAGCTCAGAGGTGAGAGATGCAATGTGAGGCCCATGGAATACAAAGTGGTCCAGGTTATCCAGGTTAGCTCTACTGTGCCCTATATAGGTTGTATATGTGTGTATATGTGTGTATGTGTGTGTGTGTGTGTGTGTGTGTGTGTGTGTGTGTGTGTAATAATGAGAGTTACTTACAGTTCAAATATTATTTTGTTTTGTAGCTCTATAATGTCCTTATCATATCCAAGCCTCTTATTACACTATGAAGGCAATGATATAATGGGCCACATCTTAATTCAATTCTTTATCTTTGCCAGCATTTTCATGATAAGCTGTAAATAGTACATGCTTGATAAATATTTGTTGCTACTGAACAATAGACCCTGCTCCTTGGGCAAGGAAACAAGTTTAAAGGATTGTAAAAGTCACCACAAAGTTTTAACACATAGTTGTTTCTCCAACTGTTAGTGACCAAAAATGGGGCAATGGGAGGGTGGAAAGGGAGAACACCAGTTGTTATTGCAGCAATTCTCTCTTAGGTTCACAGAACTCTCTATATCCTTTTAAATATAAAAATAGCTCATGTCCATATGACTATTGCCTAAATATAGAATGCCAATAATTTTTAGAATCTCTTCTCTTGCCATAGATATAAGTTGTTTAGGGTAGAAGAATGTGTTTGGAAGGCTAGTGATGCATAGTGGAAAAGAGTGAAAATTATAGAATTCAAGGATGCAGTGGATAGAGTACTGAACATAGAGTCAGGAAGCCCTTAGTTCAAATCCAGCCTCAGACACTAGCCCTGTGAACCTGGGCAAGTCACTTTTTGGCTCAGTTTCCTCATGGGTAAAATGAGGAGGAGAAGGAAGTGGCAAACCACTACAATGTCTTTCTTAAGAAAACCCCAATTGGTTCCATGAAGAGTTGGACATGACTGAAAACAACTGAACAACAACAACAACTCAGGGTTAAAGGACCTAAGTTCAAAACTTATTTCTGTAATTCTAAGAACAATCCCCTAAAGAGATCACTTAAAAAACATTTGGTTGTCTGCTTTTGAGACAAAAGAGATTCCTAGTCAGTTTTGTTTTCTGTTTGTTTTAAATTCTGCCCCATCACATTTTGTTTTCACATCTCCTTCCATTCAGAGACTGCCTCAAGATATGGCATTTTTTCCCCTAGAGTTGGCCTTAAGATTTTGGAAAGTTGATTGAAGGAGACTTAGTGGGAAAGATTTCATGCTATAAAGTACTGTGTCATTAAGTCCAATCCTCTAGATAATGGTTTCATTTAGAAGGTTCTTAGGTCTGTCACTTTAAACATATGCTCTTTGTGTTTGTACAGAAAATTAGAGAAAAAGGGCCAGTTAAATAAATTGGAAGAGGAGAATGAAGGCATGTTTTAAAGTGATGGGATTAATTCTTTCTAGCCCTTTTTTTAAAAAAATGAAAATATATAAAGGGATAAAATGAACACTGAGGCATAGTCATTCATTTTGTAATCCTGAAACTCTAAACACAAGAAAAATGGAAGCATTTTAGGAAGATGGGAAGGGTCCAACATAAAGTGAGAAACAAACATATTTTTAGTCTTTCCTTTTCCTAGATTACTCTATTTCATAGGTTTTTTATGGACTTAAAACTTCCTAAATTAAGGAAATGGAGACTGTAATACCTTTAAGAAGGAGTTACCTGGTAGGGTAACTAGAAAGTTTGCCTTTCTAGATAATGATTGTAGGTAGGAAAGCCTTTAAGTGTATACTGTGTGTTAGGTATTATGCAGCAACTCTGTGATGTTGGTGCTATTATTATCTCCTCCATTTTATAGTTTAGGTGGTTTTCCCACGATCACACAGATAGTTGATTTTGACTCAGATTTTCCTGATTCCAGGTACAATGCTCTCCCACTGTACTACCTAGTTAGATTGGAAGCAAAGTGGGCAGTCAGGGTGGGGTAAAGGGGATTCAATTCGCAGGGCTCTTGGGCACAGGGTACTGGATTTATTGGCCCAGGGTATGAGGAGATGTGTTCTTTGAGGTCATATGGATGGATTGGTCTGCCTGCACATTCCATCTCTTGTTTCTAACTGATGATGCTTTGCTCCTTTGGCTTACATTAATTGTATTAGTTGGTCAGCCCTTGTTGTTGATGATCTCAGGGTTGGGATGATATAATCTTGCATTGGACTTGGCATGAATGGCCCTGGAATCAAATACTATTTCTTCCACTAATTTGTTATATAATTAGCAAAGTAGCGAGAATATAAGAGTTGGAAGGAACTTTGGAGGCCTTCTAGTTTAACCTTTATTTAAGTAACAATAAGATACAAAGAGTGGTCATCCAGTCTTCACCCAAAGGTTTATAGAGAGGAGAAACATCGCCTTCTCAGTTAATACTTTCCAATTTTGCATAAATCTAACACTTATCAAGTTTTCCTTTGCATCAAATACGAATATGCTCCACTGCTATTTCCAATCATGGCCCCTAGTTCTGACCTTTGAAATGAAGAAGTATAAGTCTAATCACTTTTTCACATGGGATTCTTTAAATACATCAGTACAGCCATCATGTCTTCTTTTTTCTAGGCCAAATATTTCCACTCCCTTCAGATGTTCATCATATGATATATTATAAAAGCTTCCAGGTGGTCACTGTTCATCCAAATCTCTCTGAACCTCAGTTTCTTCATCTGTAAAATAAAAATAAGCAAATCTTTCATATCTACTTCACATAGCTGCTAAGGGAATCTAATAAAATAACAGGCAAAAAATTGAAATTAGTAAATTGTTATACAAAATTGAGATGTTAACTGTTCTATTAAAATTTAGCTCTTGGCCAGAGCAGGTTCAACAAGCATTACTTTTTGTCAGATTTTTTAATAGTACTCATTCCAAAGTGCTATTCAAATATTGGAATTTAGAGGTAGGTAACTGGCACAATGAGATGCAATGGAAAGCAAAATGGAATTTTTTGCTGTTTGTCTGGATTGAGTTTTAGCTAATCAAGTGTCTTTGAGAAGAGGGCCTTTGATTGTATCAAGGGTCTTTGATTGGAAACAGTATAAATTATATTGCCCTTAATAGGCCTAAGAGAATCTGAAGATCTCCCCTGCCCCTTAATAGCCTGAATATACTCACACCAGAGCCCATGGTGGGAGGAACTTGCTAAAAGTGTGGAACAGGAATGAGCAGATAAGATCACAAACAGAGGTGGGAGCAGACAGAACTGAGAGAGAGAATGTCTGTGATTTTGGCATTCTGTTTGTTGGTCTGTGTTACTTTCTCAGACAGAAATCCTGTCTGTTCTGTGTTGATTTCTCAGACAGAAAGTTAATTGAAATGATAGTGCTGGTAATGTGTGTAAATATTGTTGTATCCCTGTTAAGTTTTGCTTTCCTAGAAACAAAAACTTTGAAGAGCTTGGAGTGGAGCAGTCCCTGTGAGCTGAGCAAGGAACAGGAGCTGTGAGTTGCCTACATGTGAATCCAGACAAGAGTTGGGAGTGGTAAGTTTGTGGAGAATGAGGCATGGGGTTTGGAAGTCAGCCTCTAGTCAAGATGAAAGAGGACTTTACTTGGATACTTTGTATTGACTGAGGACATTGTAACTTACTGTGACCTGGGGTAGATGGTTTTTGCATTTCCTGCTACCCTGAAAGATGACTATAAGATATATTAAATGATATTTTTAAGATCATGTGACCATCTTAATAATAAGTTATTATGTTATGTTGTTGTGAATGTTATGCTTTAGTGTGTTGCTGAATGAATAAAAAGTTTATTATACTGTGTGATTAGACTCTTAAAGTTATTCACAACAGCAGTCTTTAGGAGAGCTGCTGTGATTGACTTTACATGGAGCTCAACCAGGGGTCAGGAAGACCTGTGGTTAAATATGAGCTCAGATATGTACTACTGGATAGTATGACTCTGGAAAAGTTACAACTATTCCTGAACTAAGTGAAGCAGTGAAAAATTCCTGATTTGGAATTTTAGAACTGGGTTTGATAATTTGATTCTAACAATTGCTACCCATATGACTTTGGGCCCCTCTGGATTCCAGTTTCCTCATTTGTGAAATAAGAATTGGATTAGGTCAATGGGATTAACCTCAAATGGAAATAGAGCAACTAATCCCTACACAAGAACCCCTGTTCTCATTTTTTACTATTTCCCAAATACATTTTAATCTAGTTCCCAGCAGTTGGTCCAGGCCTTGTATGTTTGATACTGCAGAACTTGATCTGTCCCTTCTAAAGTCTCTAATGGATTCCAATCTACAGCCCTCTGATCCTCTGGTCTATGAAAGGGAAAATCGCCACATTCTTTGAATTCCTTGATAAGGAATGCTGGGTTTATCTCAATCCATCTTCACATTCTTCTTGGACACAAATTGTATTTCTTTAAAACATTTTGGAAATCTGAAAGTAAACTGTTGGTCTCAGTGACCTAGCATGTGGACCTGGAAGGGAACTAAAGCTAAATGGTCAGAAAGGGGTCAAACCTATGACCCTATGCTCATCAACATACTGCTCTAAACAGTGGAGCTAGCATTTAATATAATAATTGGATAGAGAAAATGTTTTTAAGCTTGATTTGAACAGGTCCTAGCACAGCAGCAAGCACAGTGAAACACATAATAAATGTTTTCCTAAGATGACAATAAAAACTTTCTCAGTTTTGTGGCTCTTGATAATCACAAAATTATTTAATGTCTATGTTTGACACATACATGTTGATTGAGCAAGAAAACAACAATAACCATAAACAAACCACACTCTTGGGAGGAAAAACGAGAGAAATGCTAGGGAAAGATGACTATAGCAATGCATTTGAAACTATGCCTTTCCTCACTCTGTATTATATACCTTTTGTAGATATGTGCAGCTTGGGGAATGAATGAATACATTAACCATATAAATAAGAGTCAATTGAAGTAGAGGGCAGAAAGAACTGGTTGTGGAGTGGGGAAATGATTTTCAGAATCAGATTTAATCATCTTACAAGAAGATATGCTCAGTATTCACCCATACATTTTTCTTTTTATATATTATTAATTTGAAATAATTTTACAAATTATTTATTATGAATCATTTATTATTTATCATTTTTATGTTATGGCAGCTAGGTGGCACAATGGATAGCATAACAGATCTGGAGTCACTAAGACCAGACTTCAAATACTGCTTCAGACACTTACTACCTGTGTAACCCTGGGAAAGTCACTTAACCTCATTTGCTTCAGTTTCCTCAACTGTAAAATGAACTAGAGAAGGAAATGATAAACCATTCCAGTTTATTTGTCGAGAAAACCCCAATGAGGTCATGAAGATGTGGACACAACTGAAAAATGACTAAACAACAAGAAAAGAATTGGAACAATAATAGCAATTGTCTCATGGGTATTTGGGAGGACCAAATGTGATAATATAAGTAAAATATCTAGGAGCATTAAAACACTATATTAAAAGCTGCTTTTATTTTTAGGTAGTTTGGAAAGGTAGATGGCACCATAGCACATAGAGCAGTAGACCTTGAGTTGGGAAGACTCATCTTCATGAGTTCAAATCTGACCTCAGACACTTAAAAGCTGGGTAACCTTAGGTCAGTCACTTAACTTTGTTTGCTTCAGTTTCCTCATCTGGAAAAGGAGCTGGAGAAGGAAATATCAATTGCTTTAGCATCTTTGTCATGAAAATCCCACATGTAGTCATGAAGAGAACATTATTCCATTATGTTACAAAAAGATGAAGTGGCATAATAACTAAATTGTTGACCTTAAAGTCAGGAAGGCCTGGGTTCCAATCCTTTCTCTGTCACTTAAGAGCTTTGGGACCAAGGTCAAATCATTTATTTCCCTGAGTCTCAGTTTCCTAATATGTAAAATGAAAGTTAGAAGACTTACAGGACCTAACTTCAAATCATTAAAAGGGTGAAATGAAACAATGAATAAATAAAGTGTGTGTAGCCTGCTGTCACAGGTAATTTTCCTTTTTCCTTTCTTATTTCTATGAATTATTCCCAGAAACCCTTAAGACCTCTACAGATTAAAAAAAATAAAATGAACAAAAACATTAAGCTACATGTGAAGCTAGCCACCATATATTTGCTTCTATTTTTATATCTCTGGAGACCCTAAGATTCCCGTGAAAAGCTTTATAAAAGGGAAGATAAAGAAAGTAGAGGCACTGAGATTCAAATGGAAATCTCTTTGTGAATGTTAAAGAAATAATTATTTAAATGTTGATTATTGTTGCCTTTACTATTATTTTTGGATTGGGCCTATAATTTCATTGGTATAGGAAATATTGGAAGAGGAAACTCTACTATTTCATACAGACACATTTAGGCTTCATGGGGGCACTAAGAAATTAAATAACCCGTCCAGGACTATGCAACTAGTATGTCAGGGAAAAGACTGGAATCCAGGTATCTCTGAATTTAAGATCTATTTTTAATCATCATCATCATCATCATCCAAATATCTATTTTTAACCAAATTATTAAATTATATAATTGTTATAATTGAATTTCTTTTTTTTTTTTTAGAGGGCAATTGGGGTTAAGTAACTTGCCCAAGGTCACATGGCTAGGTTTTTCTGTGTGTTAAGTGTCTGAGGCAGGATCTGAACTCAGGTCCTTCTGACTCCAGGGCCGACGCTCTATTCACTGCGCCACCTAGCCACCCCTATAATTGAATTTCAAAATATAGATAAATGTAGACACTTGAATTGTCATTATCTTATTAACTAATCAACAAAGAGTATTGAGAATCTGCAATATGCAAGACTCTCGTTAGTATACTACTGGGAATGAAAAGATGAAAAGATACACTCTGTGTCAAGGGAATTTAAAGTCTATCCCAAAAAAGGGATGATAAAGCATATGCACAGAAAACTCTAATACAAAGGAGAAGCTTTTTATTCAAGATATTAGAGAGATTCCTCACATACTCCTTAAAAAACGACAACAAAAGGAATATGATAGGGAAGAAACTTGACTAATAAGTATTATAAACACACACATATTAGAAAAAAGTTCAAATTAGAGAACAAAAAACAATGTACAATTTACAAAAAGACAAAGGACCAATTGGATTAAATAAAGTGATAGATGTAATACAAGTACAAAGAGAAGTCAAGGAAGATATTCTAGAAAATATTCTTGGATGGTAAAATAACACATTACAAGAAATTAAATAAGAAATAACACTAGTAAGACATAACATTAAATCCATGAAGGACTTAGAGAAAAACTTTTGTTTTTGCTTTTTTTCAGGGCATTTGGGGTTAAGTGACTTGCACAAAGTCATACAGCAAGTAAGTGTGTCGAGTATCTGAGGCTGGATTTGAACTCAGGTCCTCCAGACTCCAGGGTCAGTACTCTATTCACTGCACCACTTAGCCACCCCCCCAAAACTTTTAAAAATGGTAGAAACTCAACTAACATTTTTTAAAATAGTAAAATAAATAAATCAGGAAGAAATAATGATGCAAATTACCAATATGGAAATAATAATGGAAAACCTAAAAAAAATGGAAAACCTAAAAAATAGCAACCGAAAACAGACTTATTTATTGAAGAGCAAATATAGGAAATTCAGGTGATAAAAAAACACTAAATTATTCAAAGAATTTTAAAACATGGGGAGCAAAGTGACATATTCAAAGGATAATCTAAGACACAGCAATCTCATAATTACTGACATCTCAACATGAATTATATATTACATGAAATTGTCAAGAAAACTTTTCAGAAGAAGCAAAAATAAGCTGACATATGCAAAAATGATATGGCCAGATATAGATAAGGAACAACCTAAGATTCAATACTTCCAGACACATTATAGTTATATTCTAATGCCATTACATAATAAAATATTCCTTATTTCCAGGAAAATGAAATAGCAATTACCAGTGACTATTAATTTGAGTCACAGTCCATTCTTAAAGACAATAGGAAAT
Organism: Gymnobelideus leadbeateri; assembly: GCA_011680675.1. Taxonomy (NCBI): domain Eukaryota; kingdom Metazoa; phylum Chordata; class Mammalia; order Diprotodontia; family Petauridae; genus Gymnobelideus; species Gymnobelideus leadbeateri. Next base: position 65,212 of record WOXC01005748.1, read on the forward strand.
AAAAAAGTTTAAAATGAGCCTCTAGAGTATTAAGAGACATAGAGCATGAACTCAGAAATAGCTACTCAGAAAAATGAATAATGTTCTTTCGATGAAAGAGAGATATTTGAAAAGTTGTCCAAACTTGAAAGGTTTGATAAAAGGCAATCTACATCAAGGAAGTCTTCCAATAATAGACAAGCATTTCTAACAAAAAGATAATTATTTAAAACAATTCCTGCATCATATATATATAGGAATGGGTATTAACAAGTCAAAAGTATAAGAGAACTTTGAGGACCAAATTGTTAACTGATTTTGGTAAGAATTTCAAGGAACAGAGAAAGAAAATCAATGTGAAAAAAAAAAATCAGGTGGTGAACAAAAACAAGGACAGATAATCTCACAGCAATCTTTGAAAAACTGGAAACCCAATTTGAGGAAATATATATAGCAATTAAGCTAAGACAGAGGAACTTTTGGAGTAGTTTTGTTAAATTTGGGTTAATAATAAGATGAAAGTGTCTATTCCAAAATAATCATATGATTGATGCAAAGACAAACCTGAATGCTAATTAAATAAACTCTACAATTAAAAAAATATGAAATAAAAGGAATCTAGTATTTTATTCAAGTATAGAAAGGAAAAATATAATAAGAATGTGATAGTAGATTATACATACTGACTGAATAATGCTAGTCAAGTTACTCTTAGCGTTACAGATAACTCTCAAAGATGGTTCCCCAATGGAATCTAAGTATACTAGTGAAATTCTAGGGGCAGAATAATGTAAATGGGGGCAGCTAGGTGGTACAGTAATTAAAAGTGCTGGCCCCAGAATTGGGATGACCTGGGATCAGACCCGGCCTCAGAAAATGAGCCCCCACACATAAATAATGACTGGCTATGTAACCTTGAGCAAGTTAATTAACCCCAATTGCTTTAAAAAATGTAAATGAAAATTATCAATAAAAAATTGAAAATAATATTATAGGCAAAGTCTTTAAACTCTATGCAAATAAAAATATTACAAAACAAAACAAAACACTACCTCTAAAAATTAAAAGATATGAAATAGAATGGAAGAAAACACCAACCAGGATTCTCTCAAAGCATGATCTGACATCAAGAATCTATAAAGAATTAATACATAACCATAAGATCAATATTTTTCTAACAGAAAAATGGATAAATGACATAAAAATGGCTTTCCAAATCAATAGTCACTTGAAGATATAATCAGATTTATCTAATGATCAAATGAATTAATATAAAGATCAGCTTAAGATATCATCTTATGTACTCTAGTATATAAAGATTCCCTTCCAAAAAACAAGACAACAAAAAGCAAAAACAAATTCTGAAAAGGTTAGTGTGGCCATAGTTATGGGAGAATAATCACACTGATACATTATTAATAAGTTTGAAAAGTGTTAAAATGTTTTGGAATGCAAACTGGAAACATACAAATATATATTTTTTATTTTAACAAATGCTTTATTAACTTCAGGTTTACGTCATTCATTTCCGCCAGATTTTGAATTACAATTATTTCCCCATTTTTCCCCTACCCACCATCCCAGACTAGCAGTCCCACAAGATATCCTCTCATCCGATCTGCTCTCTCCCATATCTTCTCCCATGCCCCCTTCGACTTTGCCATTAGGTCAAGGTGAATCTCTGTGCTCCAATGCCTGCACATCTTATCTCCCAATTACATGCAAAATAGTATTGATAATAGTATTTATATACATTTGAAACAGTTGCTTTTAAAACTTTGAATTTCAGCTCCATTCCCTTCCTCCTTTGTCACCCTCTCGCTCTAGGAAGATAAGCAATTCAGTATGTGTTGTACATGTAGAGCTATGCAAAACATTACCATAGTAGATATATTGTAAAAGACTGACTATATTTCCCTCCCACCCATCCCACCCCCCACCTGGTCCATTCCCTATTTTGATCCTGTCCCTCTTTGAAAGAGGGTACTTCCAACCTCCCTTCCCCCCAAAATGCCCTCCCCTCCATCATCCCCCCTCTCATCCCCCTTCCCCCTAGTCACCTGCAGGGTGAGATATCCCATTTAGTATGTATGTCATTCTCTCCCTGAGCCAAATTCAATGAGAATATGGCTTTGCCTTTTTGTCTTCCTGTTCTTCCCCTCCCCTGCAACTACTTCCCTTTGCCTCTTCTACATGCGATAGTTTACCCTACCCTGTCTTTTTTTTTGGAGGGCAATTGGGGTTAAGTAACTTGCCCAAGGTCACACGGCTAGGTTTTTGTTTGTGTGTGTTAAGTGTCTGAGGCAGGGTCTGAACTCAGGTCCTTCTGACTCCAGGGCCAATGCTCTACACATTGTGCCACCTAGCCATCCAAGTTAGGCTATTTTTTAAGGTGTTATTTTCCTCAGTCAGGGTGTTGACTCTCATTTCATACTTTTCTTGTATCCTCCTTATTTATCTTCCCAATTTTTCCTCTACTTCTCTTATTTGGTTTTTAAAATCCTTCTTGAGGTCCTCTATGGCCTGTAACCCGCTCATATTTTCATTTGGGGCTTTTGGTGCAGGAGTTCTGACCTTACAATCCTCCTCCTGTTCCATGCTTCAATCCTATTTGCCCCCAAAATAGGAGTCTAATGTTGCATTTTTCTGTTTATTTTGTTTCCTTTGCCTAGGCATGTTGCTACTTAGTTACTTGATTTTGGGGCTTGTTACCACAGTAGGACTCTGCCACCAGACAGGGGAACTTCAGTCCCAAAAACCTTATGGTCTTCACAACTTTCAGAGATATTAGTTGGGTGGCCTCTGTAAGGCCTCCACATGCTCTGGCAAGTTGTATACCCACCCCAGACCGCCCCCCAGACCACAATCCAGATCCAAGCAGGTTAAAGCAATAGCGATTAACCCCCAGACTGATTGCTGGATCTCCCTACAGTCCACAGACCAGGAGCTGAAGCTGCCACTGAAGTGACAAAATGGCTTCTGTGCTAAGGCTGCTCAGAGGCTTCTTGCTCTTAATAGGTCTATGGGAATTTGAAGATCTCCCCTGCCCCTTACAATAGTTTGAATGTAATCACATGGGAACCCACAGTGGGAGGAGCTTGCAAAAAGGGTGGAATAGGAAGGAGCAGATAAGAGTACAAGCAGAGCTGGCAGCAGGCAGAACTAAGAGAGAGACAATGTTTGTGATGTTGATGCTTTGTCTGTTGATCTGTGTTTCTTTTCTTTTTGCTTTTTTTTTTTTTTTGCTTTTTTGGAAGGGGGAAGGCAGGGCAGTTGGGGTTAAGTGACTTGCCCAAGGTCACATGGCTACGTTTTGTGTGTGTGTGTGTGTGTGTGTGTGTGTGTGTGTGTGTGTGTGTGTTAAGTGTCTGAGGCCAGATTTGAACTCAGGTCCTCCCAACTCCAGGGATTATAACCCATTTGTGTCTACCCTTCCTTTGTGGCTCTTGTTCATGTGACTTCTAAAAAATATTAATTAATGGAAAATAACTAACATAGTATAATAAAAAGATGATTTCACATGAAACTGCAAATCTATTATGTATAACTTAATATTCCTTTCAAATGTATAATAAAGTTTTCCTCCAAATTTCTTTTTTTTTCTTCTCTCTCCCCCTGACATAGAGATGGTTACCATGAAACACACAAACACACAGACACACACATATATGCACATATGCATATATATATGCATATGTAAAATTATTCTATATATGCCTCTATTTATAATTTCTTTCTCTGGATGAAGGTAGTGCTTTTCTTCATATGTTCTTTATTGTTACTTTGGGTTTTAAATTTTCCACAGGGTATCTATTGAGCATGCTGAGGACGTTCCTTTAGTTTATAGCCTCTCAAAGTGTGGTCTAGGAACCCTTGGGGGCCTCCAAGAGCGTTTTAGAGATCCCACATCATCAAAAGTATTTTTGCAATAATAAAATATGTTTTAATGTCCAATATAGTAAATATCAATAGAACACATAAACAAAGCTCTTTTGGGGGAGATCCTCAATAATTTTAGAGGAGAGTCCTAAGAACAAAATGTTTGAGAACCATGGTTCTAGATAAATGTTCTTAATTTCTGTGTTGTGTGTGTGCATGTGTCCATTCACGTGTGTGTGTGTGTGTTTGTGAGGGAGGGGGAGGAGAGAGAGAGACAGAGAGAGACAGAGAGAGAGAGAGAGAGACAGAGAGAGAGAGAGAGAGAGAGAGAGAGAGAGAGAGAACCCCCTCATCAGTCTAGTGAATTCTATGGACCATTTTCCAGAATATTTTTAAATAACTAAAATAAATTACATAGACTTACAAAGCAAATCAATTATATATATTTTTAATTCATCAAACTCAGATGAAAAATCCCTGATCTAGATATTACAACATGACATGTATACAAAGGGAGCATTTAGGTTGTATATCAGTTATTCTTCATGGACACCCTGTAGCCACCCAATCTGTGGTATGAGTGACATCTACTCCAAGCAGGGCTAGATTTTCTTTCTTTTTTTTTGGGGGGGGTCATTTGGAGTTAAGTGACTTGCCCAAAGTCACATGGCTAGTAAGTGTGTCAAATGTCTGAGGCTAGATTTGAACTCATGTCCTCCTGACTCCAGAGCCGGTACTCTATTCGCTGCACCACCTAGCTGCCCCTAGTATATTCTTTTCTCTAAAAGACAGTTGAAGTGTCTTAGGTATTTAATTTGTATAGAAGTTTAAGATTCAAATCATAAATATATTTTGCGGCAGGTCTAAAGTAGTTATGTCAAACAAATAGAAATGGGGACCACTAAACCATATATAAAGATGCCTGTGGGCTACATATTGATAATTTTATATTTAAGTTTTATTTATGTCTTATCTTATTTTGTTAAATATTTTGTAATTATATTTTAACCTGGTTTGGGTTGCACTCAGGAGTGCTTGACACTTCTGGCCTAATACATCTGGAGGACCTCTCCATTTATAGAGCATTCTAGAACTTAGGATCCAAAGTAGTGGCAAAATCCTCTGGTGACAATGCATCTTCCTGTTTTAGGTCATTATTGAGGGGATGATCAGAGGTTCAGTGAATGATGCTATAATTCTGTTACATCTTTAGAGAAATCTCATGTGGTTTTGATGCATGCTTGGGAAGTACCTTGTTGAAAAACAGCCTTAAGGATAGCATTTTATCAAGTACTTTTTATATATAGCTAAGAAACAATAAAGTATTCTTTATCTTTTTAGAAAATGAGGACAGGTATGCACATGCTGCCTACCTCTTGGGGTTTTCAAGCTTCATAAATGGTAAAGTGTCATATAAACGTGAACTATAATATATACTCTCTTAAAGAAATCTTTACCCATGAAAGCAAAATGAAATAGGGCAGCTTTAGTGATTTATTTTTGTAGATCCAATATCTGCTTGTTGTAAAAGGATACCTGAGGGTTCATCACACAATCTTTAGCTGGTGCCCAATTCTGCTCCAAGGACTCTTGTGATATATTATATTAGCTGGTCTTGTTGTCATTCATATTTATGACAACTAGAGTCACTTTCTCTCATCTTTGAAGATTTATAAACCCACTTAGACTGTAAATGTGTATAGGTTCCAAATATAAACTGAAACTTTTATGGCAGTATCATCTATTCCTTTAAGCACAAAGCAGTGTAAAAGGACACAGTGGAGGCTGCATGTGTGCATACATATATGCAATGTACAATTGAGTAATAATGTAGAGATTAAAAGGAGCACTACCATAAAGTGTGGTGCTAACAGGTCACTGACCACCCATGTTTGTCCATTGCATTTTCTACCAACACCTACCCAGTGTCTTTTTATTGAGGCTGTGAGTATGAATCTTATGATGATATCTAATGATAATGACAAAACCTCACATTTAAGTGGTTTCCCTTCTCCTGTTACCTTAAATCCTCTTCATCTTTCAAGGTCATGATAAAGTGAGCCTTGTATTATGAAGTATCTCTGACCACTTCAGCTGGAAATTAACTCCTTTTCCATTGAGTCTTCAAGCACTTATTGTCTATAACACTTATATGGCACTTGTTGTGAACTCACTTAGATATTTTAGTTATCTGTGTAAATTTTTTTTATCATTCCTACGAAGCAACAAATTTCTTAAGGGCAGGGCTAGTACTTTATATACCTTCATATTCCCACAAAATTTGGAATGGTGGCTGTTTCATAGAAGATGTTTGATAAATGCTGAATGGTTAAAGTGATAAATGGAAACAGTCAATGTTGGAGGTTCTGGGAAGTTAGGCATTCAAATATATTGTTAGAGATGCTATGAATTGTTTAAATATTTCTGGGAGACAATTTGGAATTATTTGGGAAAGTCATATAACTTCATACCCTTTGACCAAAAATTATACTATTAAGCATTTATTCTTATGATATGAGACATAAAAGAAGTCCCTATATACAAAACAATATTCAGAGCAGCACTCCTTATAACAGCAAAAGACAAAATAACCTTAAAACAAAATTAGGTACCTACTGATGCATGAATGGGAGAACACAATACAGTATGTCAACATAATGAAGCAATGTTTCTACCTAAAGTTATCTTATGTGAAGAGATTTAGAATGAAGAACAGAAACAAGAGAGAACAATATAGATAAAGACTATAAGAATTAAAATGATAGTAACATTAAAATAAATTTAAACTCAAATTATATTAAATTGGTTACAGAGAAATTATAATGAAAAATACTAATCTCTCAATGGAGAAGTGGGTGACTAGGGGCATGCAAGGCAATAAATCCTGCCAGACCCAGTCACTTAAAACAATTGATTTTATTTTCTCACAAGGAAAGACCAATACAACAATTTTTTGGAGCGAAAGGCATGACAGATCAAGGGGAAATGACTGTGGTGCCCAGAATTACAACTTTTCCAAAGGAAGAATGTAAATAAAGCTCCTACCCCTCACACCCAGAAAAACCACACTGAACTAATGAATATTTATATCAGTTTGAAGAAAGCTTGTTCAAAAACATCTTGGGAAACCACTCTAAGCTCCACTCAAAGTTTAGGATAGTCTACTTGCCACCCAACTCTCATCTCTGGCTCCAAAAGTCTGTAGAATGCACAGTGACCAGTAAAACCATGTTGGCAGATAGGCTAACCCAAGTTGAGTTTAACTGACAGGCATCAAACCCATTGTTGATGAATTAGGAGGATGTCTACCCTAAGCATGTGAAGACATCCCCCCTCACTAGGTGGATGGGAACAATTTGTTCCCATAAAGGTGGCTGAAGTATGTATTATGGAGCACTTAGAGCTTGGTCAGACATGGAAGAAATCAAGGTCATTCACAGCATCCAGGAACATCACCAGTCATCTTGACTTTTGTCTTGCACCTGGACTTTGATGACTCTGGAAGAGAGTGAAGCTGAAGACATTTAAGTGAGACTGCCCCACTTAAATGTAATTCAAGCCTAAATCAAGATGAAGGACTAACAGCAACAGGATGCTCTCACAGCAAGAACCCTCTGTTTTAGGATTATCCTAGGGAGTTTAAATCTACCTTATTCCAAGAGGTTCCAGTCTTGGTCTGGATTCCCCAGAATTTCTCTGGAGATAACCAGAACCCTACAGAATATTTTTTCCCCATCATTAGAGTTTTTTAGACTCTAGAATTCAAATTAAAAAAATCCCTCTATTAGTTGCAATTTGTTAAATTCTATACTTTAAAGTGGAACAGTTAACCCAAGGACAGCTCACAGGTAGCTTAGGTCACATATTTAGAGGTCCTAGATCTACCTTATTGGTGCCATATAAATAGATTAATTTTCTACATGCAAGATTTTCAAATATATTGAAAACAATCACCTTAATAGTTCTTCTGAGCTCATAATAACTTATTCCATGGATGAAGACCAGGGGTAGCTGATAAGTAGTGGACCTGCGATTTCATTGACATAGGGAACTCTTAGGTGAGGACATGCCTGTACTTCTATATCTTGCTGTGTCTTATCCGTGAAGTAATGAATAATAAATATTTACTCACAGCTCTTGCTTTTGGGGATAACTTTGACTGGACCATATACAAACATTTTCACCTCAAAAATATTCCATAAATCAGCTTAATTGCTAGGTATAGAACAGTGGCACTAGTTAGAGTTTATGGGCTAAGTATTACACATGCAATGCCTATGGAGTGAAGTACAGATTCCTTTGGTGTTCAAAGCCCTTCAACAATCTATGACTGACTTTCCTTTTCAGTTTTATCTCATACTTTTTCTCTCCATGCATTTTATGTTCCTGTCAACTCCTTGTCCCCAGAACAGATACAGGCCTCATGCCTTTCTTTACACTGTTTCCTGTTGCTGGAATGTCCTCTCTTGTTTGTCCTTGCCCTTGTTTGCCTGTTGAAGTTTTACCCATCCTTTAAATGTCCAACTCAAGTACTTTCTTTTTAAATGATCTCCCTCAACATTAAAGAATACTCTCTTACTCCCATTTTTGGGCGAGGAGGAAGAGAAGGAATAGGTGTGGGGAAGATCTAGGTCTCTGATTTCATTAGAATGGAGAAATTCCTATGTGGAAACTGCATCCATCACTCTTCAGTAATATATAGCATGAAAGATTTCCCTGGGGGAACTTTAGGATTAAGTGATTTGCCCTTGGTCACCCAGGTGGTATATTTCAGAGGCAGGATTTGGACCCAGTTTTTCCTGACTCTGACCATGTAACTCCCAAACCATACTACACCTTGCTTCCTCATGAACTATTATTAAAATTAACTGTATTTGTGTCTTCATCTCACTGCATTTTAATAGTTTGAGGAGAGGGACTTCTATCTAGTTAAATGTATCTTTCTCAAGTATAAGTTTAATGTTCTACACACAGTAGGTACTGAACAAATAGTTTTGTTTTGTTTTGTTTTTTTTTAAGAATGAATGAATGAGTGGGTAAAGGAATGAGAGGATGGAGAGTTGTGGGACCTGGGCTTCATTTCTAATTAATTTGTGGTAGTTCAGTTAGCTTCTCTAAAACATATTTACACAAGGTAAAAATGCTAAAAAACAAGTAGGGTGCTTTAAATGGATATTCTGTATATGTGTGTGCATGCCTCTGATTTTGTGTTTTGTACTTTTGTATTTAAGATTTATGAATCTGTCATAATAGGTAAGCACTTTCTTTTTGCAACGATTTTTAGTGTATATTTTTTCTTTATTTTTTTCTTAATTTCCCTATTAAATATCTTTATTGTTTTGTTCAAAGATAATTGCATATTTTTTCTTGTTTTTAAATTGGCTAGATGTTCTTTAATGGTACTTTCTAGCTTCCTAAATTAAAAAAACAAACTATTACACTTCTCTTTCTGTGACCTTAATCTCAATAACACAACAGGTCTATTAAAGGACAATTCAAGACACATTTATTAAACACCTGTCACGGATTTAGTAGATCCTCAGGGCATAAAGAAAACCAATAAAAACCTTCTTTGCTCTCAGTGAGTTTACTTTCTAAGAGGAGAGTATCAAAACTGCACAGATAACTAAATATCAAGTAATTTGGGGATGGGGAAGAATTAACGACTGGGAGGATTGTGAAAGGTCTTTTAAGTGATAGAGATATGAAAAGGTCTGAAGGTGGGAGATGAGATAGCACATTTGGGATACAACAAAGAGGTCTATTTGACTGGAATGGCGTATATGAAAAAATAGTAAAGTGTAATAAATCTGAACAAACACATTGAAGATACATTTTAAACTCTCTTTTCTTTCACTTCAAAAGTCCCTTAGCTTACCCCTTGACTGTTAAAGAAGCAAACCATATGGGTAACATTAAGGTATAATATGGCACTCCCTTATTTTATTTGTGTAAGTACCCCTTTCAGTATTCTCCAGCTCCTTTGTGATTTGTTATAGAGTGACTGAAAATTGTTGAGACAATATATATACATATATGGTTTATACACAAATAAGTATATTATGTGTATGTAATTATCTATCATCTATGTTTTTAAGTTTGATCTAAATAACAGATTAAAAATCTTCCATATGAGAAAAAGACCAAGTTGTATTCAGAAAGACACACTAGCAGGTGATCTACATGGTAATGATATGTGTGTATACATGCATGTATATACAAACATATATGCATATTTATGTAACAATATTTATATCAGAATATGAAATTAGCATTTGTACCACTTGATGGTGGGATCTTCTGAACATAGCTTGGTGTTATTTTTAGACAAGAGATCATCAGTCTGTTATTCAGATCATAATTAAAGACTTTCAAACTGAGTAGTATCTGCCAAAGTCTGTGCTACTTTAGTAGAGCCTTTGAGAAAGCTGGGTAAATTCCATGCCATCATGAGGCATCAAAGTAGGAATTTAGTAGCAGAAAGATAAAACCAATGACCTTTAGATATAATTGGCAGCTAAGATAGTCATCCAAAGGAAAGTTTTTAGGACTGGAAGACATGGACAGAAATGGAAGACGAAGGTTCTGTTTATATGCCTCAGAAAATGAAGTGAAGAAATGAGGTGACTGACAAGAAAATTAAGTTTCAAATATTTTTACTTCAATAATCCAAATTTAAATTCATGGGCTTCTGATTTTATGAATCCAAAGAAAAAATTAAATATTTTTTCTTGATTTATTTTGCATAAATATCTCAGTTGGCTAGTACATTTATATTTAGTGCTGCCATATTATTGATATGTTTCAATCTATTATCATTAGAACTTAGAATCCATAAATGAAGCATTTCCATTTTGCTTGCCATCATAAAGTTCAAACAGAAGAGTATTGGCTGAGATTTAGATCATGGCTTTCTCAAACCTTATATACATAAAATCCAAGCTTTTGTAGGTCCTCTTAAACTAGAAAAACTCCAGAAATGGAGCTGTAAATGAACTGTGGGTCTGCCATCCAAGGGCTTAGCTTAGTTAAGATAAGATCATTACCAGAATACGGGCAACTAGAGGGTGTATGTGTGTGTGTGTGTGTGTGTGTGTGTGTGTGTGTGTGTGTGAATGTCATTGGTTACAGTAAACTCTTTGACTAGTGTTATTGACTAGGCTTCTTTTCCCCTTTAATGTAATGTAATCCAATTATGTTTTATTTTTGTAAATTTTTTGCTTTTTGGAGGCGAAAAGGTAGGGCACTTAGGGTTAAGTGACTTGCCCAAGGTCACAAGGCTAATTTTGTGTTGTGTCTAAGGCTGAATTTGAATTCAGGTCATCCTGATTGCAGGGCCATTGCTCTATTCACTGTACCACATAGCAGACCCCGTATTACATTTTAAAGTATCATATGAGGAAATTTATAATTAGTTTAACTAGCATTTAAGTAGCTGCTGAGGGAGAATGTCAATCAATACATACCTGGAAAAGTTGGAGCAAAGGAAGATTATTAGGGATTTGAAATTTTACGTGTGAAAATGGATAAGAAGTACACAGGATAAGAAGATACTATGGGATTAAAATCTGGAATGATGAAGGGAAGACCTTCTCTGATTAAAAAAGACATTAAATAAAAGGAAAAGGAGGAAGAAAAAATAAAGTTTAAAAAATAAGTTTTAAAGAGATCCTGAAATGACATCTTATTATAAATTTACAAAGATTACTCTAATTGTATTCCTTTTCTACTCCCTCTTTGGGACTGTTTTTAAATGAGAATACAAAAATACATCTGCATGTGATATGTATGTATATTTGCATATATATGTGAAATATATCTGTCGTTCATACAGTCATGTCCAACTCTTTGTAACCCTGTATCAGGTTTTCTTGGCAAACATCCTGAATAGTTTGCCAATGTCTTCCCCGGTGTATTAAGTTCAATAGAGGTAAATTCACTTGCCCAATGTCACACAGCTAGTAAGTGTCTGAGGCCAGATTTGCACTCAGGTCTTCCTGACTTCAGGTCCAGTATTCTATCTGTTGAATCACTTAGCTGCCTTCATGTCAAACATATATGAGAATATAAAAATATACCAGTATTAATAAAACGGCTTTTTGATTATCATAGAAGCGACTTTTTTATTTTTCTTTTTGGAGGGGGGAAGGTAGGGCAATTGGGGTTAAGTGACTTGCCCAATGTCACATGGCTAGTTTGTGTGTGTGTGTGTGTGTGTGTGTGTGTGTGTGTGTGTGTTAAGTATCTGAAGCTGGATTTGAACTCAGTTACTCCTGACTTCAGGGCCGGTGCTCTATTCACTTCACCACCTAGCTGCCCCAAGAAACTTTTTAAGGAGAGAAAAATACTGAGAATTTAGTGTTTGTATTAGATAAAATTAATTATATCTTTTGCAACACCTTAAAGAATCAATGCTAAAATGTGGGTAAGTTTTTCGTTTTTTCTCTGAGTACTAAATTTTCTGTTGTTATTCAGTCTTGGGTGGCTGATCATGGAGTACTGAGTAGAGAGCTGTCCTTGAAATCATAAGGATCTGTTAGGCCTGCTTCTGATATCAAATGACTATATGACTCTGGGGAAGTCACTTAGCTTCTCTCTGCTTTAGGCATTTAATTTCAGAACAAAAGTTGTATAAATGTTCTGACCTTTATCAGAATTCTCTATGCCAATGAAATTAAAACTCCAGTTCCTATCTTACTGAGATTTAGAACATAAATCATAGATATCCCTGTGGACAGAAGAACAAAAACAGAAGAAAAAAAAACGATAAGCTAGTACTCTAGGATGAGGGAAACTATGAAACCTCATAGTAACTAACAAATTTTATACATATCATGGTATAAAACAATTGATTAACTTTAAATAATTATGAAGTTGTGTAAATACATCCATGCATTAAAACCTTACAGTTATTTATAGTTAACTGTTAGGTTTTAATGCACAAATGTGTACCCAAATATATACAGATATGCCCCTTCATGAGTAATCCCAGATTACTGAGACTATGCCCAGGTTGCAGTAAATGAGGTTTGCAAGATCTCAAGTCTCAAATTATTTCAGGAATAACAGAAATGAAATTATTTTCATTTACTCAGTTAACAAGTGTTTTTAAATCTTACTATGTATCAGGTACTGGGCTCAAAACAAGGGATATAAAGAAGGATAATAACATGATTCCTGACTCCCAAGAGTTCACATTCTAATGAGGGGAATACCATGGGGATAACTATTCACAAACATGCTACATGTGGAAAAGATAGGTGGGAATCTTAGAAGAAAGGAAGTGGGGCAGACTGGGAAATACTAGCTGCAGAAGGAAGGATGATTTAAACCAAGTGCTGATGGAAGCCAGGAAAATTGATTGGCAGATATGAGGAGAAAAAGCATTCCAGGCATGAAGAAAGCCATTTTGGAAAGGGCATCGAGTCAGGAGATAGAGTATTATGTGTAAGGAACAGCAAAAAGGGAAATATTTTCAATTCACAAATGTGACAATTTTTGGGGGGGGTTGTGTTGTGTGTTTGTGTGCATATGTGTGTGTGTGCTTTACTCTTCACTTGTATAACAAGTATTTTTTCCTCTCTTTCAGTAATATTGAATAAAAATTAACTTTCAACCCTCTCAGTTTTCTAATGGATAGAAACAATTAGAAAAATGATTTAGCAATGAGAATTATTCACAATTTGAAAGCAAGTCAAAGAAAATGCAGAAATGGTTGTAACATAGTCTACATCTTAAATCCCTTTTAAGCAACCAAATTGCCAAGTATATACTTTCAAACCTACTCCAGGATAGAACCATATTCCATGCCATCTTCTGTTCTCTCAGCATGGTTACAAAACACCAAACAAATAGGTAAAGGGTAGCTGTTGATGAAGAGTTTTGAGAGTTAAGAGCATATGTTTTCATCTGATGTACAGCTAATAAAGCCTTGCTGGACCCTAAAAAGGGACAGATGTGTAAGAAAAGAATTTTGGTAAAGCCTTTTTGGTGTGAGAGTAGAGGAGGAAAGCATGCTCACCTAGATGATAAAGAAAAAAAAATGCACAAGTCCCTCCTTGGAGATTTGGAATTCTTTTGTTGTTGCTCAGTCATGTCAGCTCTTCATGACCCCATTTGGTGTCCTCTTGGCAAAGACATTGGAATGATTTTCCATTTCTTTCACCAGTTAATTTTATAGATGAGGAAACTGAGGCAAACAGGGTTCAGTGACTTAGCCAGGGTCACACAGCTAATTTGAACCCAGGTCTTCTTGACTTCCGGCCTGATAGTTCATTCACAGTGTAACCTAGCAGCCTATTGCAATACTTAGCAATTTGAATATTATTTCCAGCAAAACTTGGCCTAGTTGGAGCCTCCACATGACTGCTAGTGAGTTTCAATGATGAAAGGAGGAACATGATTTTTCTAAGCTGCTAATTCTCTGGGAACATTTCTTTTCACAGTAATATTTGTAAGAGAATATAATTTGTTTATTTATATCTTTCCATTGGTAATAGCTCTTTTGAAAATGCCATTTTAAAGAATATACACTTTGATTGTTAACAAAATTATATAGAAAAGTCTAGTCCCATTTACAAAATTGTAGAATACATGGTGCATATCTTGTCCTCCTTCTAACCCAACTACTACAATGCATAAATATTTGGAGTTAAAGCCTAAGTTCTCCTAAGCTATCCAGTGCCCTCATAATGGCTCATGTAAGGTCAGCCCCAAGATAAAACTGCAAATTGGGAAAAAAAAAGATGTCTTCCAAGCTTCTTTCTTCTTTCCCCTTTTGCCAGTAATCTGCCCTTATCTAGACAGCTAGAAAGTATGAGTGCTAGAGCATAAGCCTACATCTCTTCTTTGAAAGACCAGTTATCTTTTTAATGAACTACATAGTATCTATCTTCATTTAACATGTGTATTCTAAATGTTGAGAAACTAATCGAAGGTGTGGGGAGGTCATTTCCTTTTGTATGAAGAATTTATCAAATAATAAATAATTTAATAATAAGTGACTAATAAGTAAGCCAAAGTTTAAAAAGCTATTTTAATATAATTACATATATTGACTCATTTGGTCCTCAAATAAATCTTTAAGTACTATTATTGTTCCCATTTTGTAGTTAAAGAACTTGAGGTTGAGAAATGTTAAGTGTCTTTTCCAGGATTACACAGCTAGTATATGAGAAAAAATTCAAACCTAAGTCTTCTGAACTAAAAATTGGGTTGCGGAGGTATTAATAAACTAGAAAAGGTTCGGCACATCATCTATATTTTTTAAAAGGAAGAGCAACAGCCAAGATAATTATTCATTAATTTCTTGGACTCATAAAAGCAATTTGGAGGAACTGATACAACCTATTAGATGCAATTAAATACAGCTCAAAAAAAAAATGCTGGGTTCCTCCATAAACGATGGGCTTGGCAGTTTAAGGGGGATGACTAATGTTAATATGGATTCTTTTTCAATATACTGAATATACTGGTGTAGGAAAAGTAAAAGATATGTCTTAAATGACAGTGCCATTGGTTGGTATAATGAGCATTTAAAAAAACATATAATTGACTCTGAGCTGGAGGAAGAAGAGACAAGACCTTGGGAGATAAAATTATAATTGTTACCCCAAAATGAATTTTAATAAGGATGTGACCATTTCCACCTACCCACATAAAACCTGTAATTAATTTTCCCTCCTGCAATTTTCTTGATTTGCCACTGGTATGCAAACATTTGTGCCTCCTTTGAAAACAAACTTTCTAAAACTTTACTGTTATTGATACTGTTTCCTGGAAACATAATATTTTCTTTTTGAATAGGACATTACAGTTAACAATATGCTTCATTTTCTCATTTGTTGTGTTATCTGATCCTTCTTGTATCCTTGTGGAAGTCTTACTATAGTGGAAGAAGTTACGGTGTAGTGGAATGAACATTAGTCTTTATTAGTCGTGTGTGTGTGTGTGTGTGTGTGTGTGTGTGTGCAATGTTTATAAGCATATGTAATTTCCATCAATTACAAAGTAGTATGTGTTTATTCAAGAATACCCAGTAATCAGTTTTGTCCAGGTATATATTTTGACTGGTATTGTAAGGCCTGGAAGGCATCTAGGAGAAAACTTAAGACTACTGAGACTGTGCCTATACCTTCCCTATGGGAGCCACAAGTTTTAAAGTAAGCTAAGTCATGTCACTTTGAAGGAAAGAGGAACAGATTTTTACACCAACTTATAATGGTTTCCTTGACTTCACTCTCTCCCCTCTCCAGTCGATCATACACCAAGCTTCCAAAGTAAACTTCCTAAGGCACAAGTCTGACCATATCCCTTATTCAGAAAGTTTCATTTATTTCCTATTGAGTCTAGAATAAAACAAAACAAAACAAAAACAATTATGGTATTGAAGGTTGTGTGCAACATATATTTAACCTATTTTTTAAAATCTCATTTCATATTCCTTCCTTTAACCCATTTTGTGTTCCAACAAAATATGTTCCCCATTTCAAGCATGCCATTTCCCATTTCTCTCCATTTTCCTAGAATCCAGTCTTTCTTTGTCTTCACCTTTCAGATTTCATTGAGTTTTTCAGAGATCATTTCAGGGCCTAAGGAAGTTTCCTCTGTTCTATAATTATTTGTCTGAGTTTCACTCTCTGCTCCCAAGGGACAGAGATTAAAACCTGTTGTCTTTGTATCACAGGGTATAGCATAGTGTCTTGGTCACAACAGGCACTCCATATATATTTGCTGAATTTAATTTAGGGTTGAAATGTTTGAAAAAAGAATTGTAGAGGTACAAAGCTTTGAGGGAACACCTTCCATGTGGCTTTGTGAACTCTGATGGATTTCCTTGACCTGCCTTTTTAACTCTGTGTATTCAGCCTAAATCATACCTCTAATTTGCATCTTGATAGCTGATTGTCTTCTTTCCCCTGTGTTTTATGGACTTTGTGGGAAGTAGAGCTGGGAGGGGCTGGGCATTTCTGTGGGCACCCCAAATTCCTACAGGGAAACTACTGCTAGCTCTTCAAGACTACAGTATTCTCATGTGCCCCATGACTTTATACAGGTTGGGACAGGAACCACACCTTGTCAGATCTGTGTTTTTGCCAGGCATGTTGTTATGCCCCTACTGTGAACTTTAAATGAGAAATTCAGAAAATGAAAATATTTTTTCTTTTTCAAGACAGTCTTGATGGTTTCAAATGTTAACATTGTTGACGTGAATAAACATGCCATTTTATTACAGACTATTCAGGAATTGGAAGGGATTACTATAGAATAAGAAATAAAACTTTATTGTAAATGAAGAAAAAATGACCTCTGAATAAATAACATGGCCAAGAAACAGTTAAAAAACATTTTGGACTACTGATTCTTTAATTAGCTATGCTTACTGAATATCAACGTTAAACTGGAGGATTCTGTGTCTACCAGTCATATACTCTGTATATATGTTGTATATACCTAGCTATTTGTTTGTTGTGGCCTTCATTCAAACATGAAAGCAGCACCTGATTTTTCCTTCTTTGTATCCTGAGCACTTAATATAGGCTCATGGGACCATTAATGGGTGCATTTAATTGATTGAAGTGAAAATCAATGGGGGGAAATGTCTAAAAATAATACTGCTGTGGTCAAAAGGGTTAGTACCATTTTAGTTAAGACATCCAGGTATGAATTATAGTTCTGACATTTAATTGCTTTGTGACTTTGGGAAAGTCATTTCCTCTCACAGCTTCTATTTTCTCATCTGTAAAATGAGTACATGGTTTAAGGATAATGATGTTAGGATAAGCCTTTAGATCTCTTCTGGGTTAAAAGAGTCATTGATCTGGTAAGTTCACTTTCTCAGCAAATGTCTAGATTTAAGAGTCCTTAACCTGAAGTCTCTGAAATTTTATATTTCATTTTAAGTAATTTAGTTTTTATTTCAACATAATTTGTTTTCTTTTTACTGCTATATACAGTATTTGACTTTATGCACTGAAATACCTTATTCTGAAAAGGATTCCCTGGAAATGGAGCCAAAGGTCTCCATGACACAAGAAAATTTAAGAAGCTTTTTGGAGCTAGTATATCTCATATATCTGTTAATTCAATACCATTTTAAGCTCAATTCAATAAATTAAACCCATGTATTATCAGCACAAAACATATGATATTTAAAGATGGCCTAAGATAATTACCTCAAACTGCAATTATTGGAAACAAAAAAATAGGTTCTCGTAATGGGCAAGAACTCATATGATAAATATATCTGCCATGGGGTAAAGAAAAGTAATTAAGGTTTGCTTATTAAAAAAATCTATATACCAAATTAATTACTGAAGATTGAATACAAAATGCAGGTCTTAGAGGTGAAAAATTAATATATTATAAATATTTATACTAGTTAATTTAGGGAAAGGAAAAAAATCTATATATTTGGCCTAATGATGGCTAACCAATTATGTCTACACAGAGAAGCTGATTTGTGGGGCTGGGAGAAAGGAAAATGCAGGTCACAACTCTATCCATGGCCAAATATATTAGTCTTAGAAAGATGTTGGAGGGACATAGATGTTAAGTGACTCAGTTTCAAAAGTGAAATTCATAAAATGTCAGAAGTATTTTCTTAGGACCAGCAAACTGATCACATAAACAAAAACATGTTAGGTGTGGGTTTCTTGATAGCAAATCTAGAGCTCTAGTGACTTCCTATATAACCTGCATTAAAATAAATAAATAAATAAATGGATAACAGAATAAGTAACAAAACAAATAAATAATGTTAATTTGTTTCATTGAATTCCACTTGCTATTTTAACCAAATTTTATTTTTTTTCAAACACATTTCACAAAGAAATTTTTTAAAACAAATAATAAAAACTTAGAGAATTAAATAGTCCTCACTCCTTTTTTTTCTATAGTTCTTAATGTGGTATGATATTTTGACAGCCACTTGAAGATTCTGAAACTCTTCTCAAAATAATATTTTTAAATACTTGAAGGAAATAGTAAATTTTTGTTAGAGGTTAGTGAAAATAACGATGTAATCTTTCTCCTCATTAAATTTCATGAATCTCCTGATATCAAACCATAGATCGCAGGCGATCTGGTCTTTGGGAATGTAAAAAAAAAAAAAAAAAAACCTGTAACTTGATTTTCACTTTAACCCTATTTCTGGTTGTCTCAGGGAGTCCCTGGGCTCATGTTCACAAAAATAAAGTGTAAAAAGGAGGCAATGATTTGGAGAATTCAGTATACAAAGTCTGCTATTGAAAGGGGAAAAAGAAGTGCTTCACATGCCCTGGCAATTTAGACTGGCTGCTTATATTTTTCAAAATTCAAAAATCAACAACTTTTGTTGTCCTGTTAGATGTAGTTTTGAGTCTTACACTTGTTATTTTAAATGGTGGCTTAGAATAGTCTTATTGTTGTTTTTAAATTTCTGTCTGTAAATTTTCAGAAATATAAAAACAGAATCTTAATTGAACCCACAGCTACACAAATGATAATGTTGACATTAAAAATCAGAAGACTGTCAATCTGTAAACAACAAGGAACCAAAGAGGTTCTTATCACTCAATAATCAATTATTTGGAATCCCTTGAGGTAGCCTGTGCTGTTTATAAGAACAAGGTCTCTGTGTTCTAAGTTTATATTAAGTCATCAGTATGTGCACGTATATTCAATGGTCAAATGGAAGTCTAAAGAATTCTAACTAATGTGCTGTGGTTCAGAGTGTGGTATTCCTATTTTATGTTACCCTGTTCTAAAGCTTCTCTTCCTCACAAAATACCAAAAAGTTCTGAAAATATACATAAGCCATTTTCAAGCAAGTCAATATTTTCTCTAGGGAATAAAAGTGGAGTGTCTTCCCTCTACTTACACCTTGCCTCTTCTTTTAGAAGAATCGGTGTGTGTGTGTGTGTGTGTGTGTGTGTGTGTGTGTGCGCGCGCGTGCGCACGCGTGTGGTGAGGAGAGGGGAGGAACAGCACATGTGTGTGAACACAGATAGCAAGACTCTTAAGACACAAATGGAGACCCAATTGATTTTAAGCTAAAATTGACATTTCATAGCTCTAGGGAACAATCTCCTGAGTTCAGGCCCAGAATAGGAAGTACCATTATTCATTGATTTCTCTTTCTCTCTATTTTTTTTAACAGGAGTCTTGCTTAAAATCGATTTATGTATCATATTTTTGGTGCTTTATGAGGAGGAGAACATTTAGTAATGGGTAATATAAAGCAGACATAGCTTCAGACTAGGCCATTCTGACTCTGAGTGTGGAATGACTTAGAGAAAGAAAGAGAGTCTTCAAGAGTCAGGACTAGTTAGCATAAATTCTCAAAGTCACCATGCACAGAATACTGAGTCACAAATTCAAAAAAAAAGCTTAACAGAAACACCAAGAGGGAAAATAAATTGGAATCTGGTTCAAAGATCTGACTACTAGAGTAGCTATCTGGCATAATTCCATGAGGGTATGACTCAGTCACCACTGATGTTATTGCCAATTTTCATGGGGATATAAAAGTGATAGGGAAATTCTAAATGGTTGTGTTCAGTAACGCCTCTTCTGTTTCCTGTTATATTCAATCATTCTTTGAAATATACATTTGTTGATGTGATATATTGGAAAAAGAATTAGATTTGGAGGTAGTAGCAATCCAAATTTAAATCCACATCCCAACACTCATTAAACCTCTTTTTTTTTTAATCTCTAAAATCAGGATAATAATGGAGATCAGGAAATTACCAGTAGTTCAATGAGTCTGGAATGCAGAGTTTAAATTGGAAAATGTAGGGAAATCAGGTAGGATCAGGCACAATTGCTGAACTTCTTAAGTACCGGGGTAAGAAATTGGTATCTCATCCTGTAGGCAAAATTATTGCTCTGTAGGTTGTTCAGTAAGTGACATGGTCAGACATTTGGGTAAGCCATGTGAAAGATCAATTGTAGAGGGGAGAAATTAGAGTAAGAGATACCAGTAGGCCCATAGAGAGATACTGATGAGTTGAATAATGGTGGAGGCAATGTGAATCCAAAGATACAGATAGTGGCTGTAATTGATATCATTATTGTAGTAAAATGAGGTGATAGGAAGGAAGAGTTCAAATATGACCCTGTAGTTCTTCAATCATAAATCTTTTTCTATTAAGTAATGATTTTAAGGGAAGACAAGCCATGTTTTATGTTTTTTGTTTTTTTTGGTTTTTTTTTTTTTTTTTTTTTTGGCTAGGAACCTCAGCCAGTGATGATGTTGCCATGATGACAAGTGGAGCCCAATTTAAGAATTTTTATAAATTCATAAAATGAAAGGAATCCAGTATATTGCTATAAGGCTTTTATAAAAAAGAAGGGAAAGATGAAGGATGGAAGGAAGGAAGGAGGGAAGGAAGGAAGGAATGAAGGAAAGAAGGAAGGAGGGAAGGAAGGAAGGAAGGAAGGAAGGAAGGAAGGAAGGAAGGAAGGAAGGAAAGACACATTTATCAAAGCTCCTACTATGTGCCAGGGACAGGCACTGTGGCAAAGTAAAGAGCATTGTGACTGTTTTCTTTGTCCAAAACAATAAAGTCAGTCATTCTTCAGTTAAATGCCATATAATTCAAAAGCATAAGCTCTGGCCAAATTTTAATGTGCGTTTTAGATTTTATCCATGGGGAAGCTGAAGGGCAGCCTAATGGAGAAAAAGCAGTAGTGATTTACAAATATTTTATCCTCACAATAACCCCAGAAAGTAGATGTTGTTATTCCCATTTTACAGTTGTAAAAAGTGGGCAGACAATCATAAAGTAAGGGCCACAAAGCTAGCATATGTCTGAGGCAGCATTTGAAGTCAGGATTTCTTGGCTCTAGGCTCAGCATTCTATCCATAAAAGCCAGGTGAAATCACATAACTATCTTATTTTTACACTCACACCCACCCCCTACATAGTGATAGCAGAGCCTGGGTGACTAGAAAGATTGTAGTGGCAATATGGAAGTTGTTGAAATCGATTTGTTTTATACTTAATTTGAGGTGCTTATAAAGCTTTTAAAGGTGGACACATCCATGTAGAGATTTGAAAGGGGTGGTAAGGAGAAAGGGAAGGAAAGAAGAGAGGAAAGCAAGGCAAAAGCAAAGGCAAGGTCAGGCAGAAATTTTTGGAAAGTTTGTAGGTAGTTAGTTACAGATTATTGTAATGAATTAATTCCACAGTCATTTTCTGAGTCCTTGCTATATAAAAGTTCTACTTTTACATTAAAAAATCTGTGACCCAACTCATATAGATACTTCTTCTAATAATGTATTTTGCAACATATTCAATCTAATCTTGTATAGTTCTTTGCCAAGTTATCCCATAAATGCAAATAATAAGTCCACCCAACATACTAGGGAGGCGGTGAATGATGTAAATTTTTTATTTTAGCCAACCTTTTATTTTTATAAGCAATCTTATGGGAATCATTCAAACTGAGGCACCAAATTCCTCTCCCAAGGAATATTATGAAACTTCTTAAATTGAGCTCCATTTGTTATCATGGCAATAATTTCAGTAAGATTCTTAGACAATAGACTATAAAAATGTTTTCTTGTATTCCCTTAATATTGCTTAGTAGAAGGGGGTTTGGAAAACATGGCTTAGCTATGAAGGTAGGGTCTTCATTGTCTGTCCATAATCTGATTACTTATGTAAACAAAACTTGATTTGAAAATTTCCATTTTGCTTTTTTATGTAAGAGAGCAGTTAGAGAAAAGGGTATCTCTCTCTCCAATGGTTTCACTGAAGCTACATTTTTATCTTTGTGGAGACAAGCAATAGACAGTTGGCTGGGAACAGCAGTCACCACATGATACTTGGAAAGATCCAGAAACATAAAAATTTAATAAAACTGTAAATTCAATGTGGGAAAGCTTGGTATGTTCTTGGTCTCATTTGGAACAATACTGTGAATATAGGCTGAGTTGCATGATAGTGTGTTCTCCTGACTACAAATTATACACATGTATACATATGTGCATGCATATGCATATACATGCACATATGTATATATGCATATGTGTGCATATTAGCACACAGCCCACTTTTTTATTACAGCAAGAGAAAGCTTTTTTTAAAGGAAATGAAAAACCAGGAAAACTGGCAGAGATGCTGGGCAAATATTTACTGGATTTTCAGGATAGATATTCTTTCATAACAAATTCCAACCAAAAGTTACCTAATCGAAACAAAACAGGAAACGAAACATAACAAGTTTCTCATTTGCTATTAAAAACAAGTGCGGCATAGGGCACATGCTACCTAAAAGAAAAGGTTTGTGTTTCTTGTGGTCATTAATGAGTCCAGAAATGTTTTTTAATGCACATTTTCACCACTTTTTCATTTTTAACAATCATTCATCCCATTTGCTGTACTTAGAAAAGGAAAATGATTCTTGCAAAATGAAATAAACCTTTCATAGTGCATCCATTATAAAAGGCACCAAAAAGAGAACTATACTAAATTAAGTTGAGTAATGTTTAAATTGCCTTTAAAGAAAAGCAGTGTCTGCAGAAAGTTTAATTATTTGGAAGATAATCTGATATTTTTAAATTACTATTTTAAAGTCTAACAGAGTGTTGGGGGTTGGTAAAGTGAAACATATTGTGACTATTTTCTTTGTCCAAAACAAGGAAGTCAGTAATTCTTCAGTTAAATGCCATATAATTCAAGATGTTCTCAAGACAAACTCTAGTGTGCCTTTTAGATTTTATCCACAGGGAAACAGAAGGGCAACATAATGGAGAAAGACCAATAGATTTGGAATCAGAGGACCACGATTGAAATCTCAACTCTATTATTTTCTATCTGAGTGGCCTTAGACAAGTCACATTGTCTCTCTGAGCTTCTATTTCCTTTTGTGTAAAATAATAATTGGACCAAATGATCTCTGAGGACTCTTCTCAGTATAAAGGTATTGTCTGAAAGCTAGAGCCATTGCACCAACAATCCCTAACCTTCTCAGAATTTAAGTGTTCTTTCACTGTTCAATGTTCCAGAGCCCTTAATCCAACTCCAAAGTGGTAAGTAATAATAATAAGCAATAACTAAAATTTATATGGCACTTTAAGTTGTACAAAAACACTTTATAAACACATATATGAATGTGTGTGTTTATCATTTTATATTTAAACCAATTCTGAGAGGTAGATACCACTATTTTGTAAATGAAGAAACTAAATCTAGGAGAGGTTAAATCACATCCTTGGTCTCACACAACCATTAAACATCTGAGGTATATCTTGGTTCTAGAACCAATGTTTTATTCATCCATATAGGTGTGCATGTGTGTGTGTGTGTGTATATATATATATATATATATACACACACACACACACACTCACATATATATGCCTATACAAATACCTATATATGATATAGATATAATTATAACTTCATATATTTAAATATAATTGCATTGATTTTTTTTTCTTTTTGGAGGGCAATTGGGGTTAAGTAACTTGCCCAAGGTCACACAGCTAGGTTTTTGTTTCTGTGTGCGTTATGTGTCTGAGGCCGGATCCGAACTCAGGTCCTTCTGACTCCAGGGCCGATGCTTTACTCACTGCGCCACCTGGCCACTCCAATTGCATTGATTTTTAAAGTTACATAGCACTCCTTGTAATTAATCAAAAAAGCTGAGTGTAGCATACACATATAATATGTATGTGTGTATATGTATAAATATAAGTACATATATTTAAATATAATTAAGTTGATTTTGAAGTTTCATAACTCTGTAATTAATCAAAAAAGATGGAGTATAGAAAAACTAAGACTAGGAATCATATAATTTTCTAAATAATTAAATCAATGTAGTCAGGTAATTAGATCAATTTCAGTTCCAAAGTTTTCCCACCAAAACAAAAGGGAGAATTCTTTTCCTTAATAACATGTTTTTCCTCCCGTATTATCATATTGCATTTTTTGAATTTAGCAAAGATTCCCAAATTTAGTTTTCTGAAAGTGACCTAGAATTTCTCAAGATAATTTATGTTAATTCAAGCTAGTGATGAGCACTTGAAGTAATTCATATGCCCACATTTGCTAGCAATCACACATTGCTATACTTGTTAATTTTCACCTCAAAGACATTTATTGCCTCAACATTTATGGAGCACTTGACTAGGATTCAAGACTTGGTCTCAAATCATGGTCCTGCCACTTTTACCCTATGTGACATTGAACAATTTTCCCTCTCTGGAACTCAGTTTCCTTATCTGCAAAATGATGCTAATAAGATGCCCTGTAAGGTCTGTTTCAATTCTATCCCACTTTCCCAATCAGCTTTAATAGCTTCTCTTTAGTTCTATATATAGAAGCTTTAGGCAGTGAATGCACAGAGAAAGGAAGCTTTAACTCAATAATGGAGAGACCCCATAGGAAGCACATATGTCAGGCGATAGGGCGTCTTTTACATATTGTTTGAGAATGAAAAAGAAGAGACCTTAGTCTTATCTGTAATCTGTGGTCCATGCAAAATTCCCTCTGGTAAGACTTTCTTAACTGTTAGATGGCCCCTACTCTACAGGTTGAATACTGACAATTTATTTTAAAGCAAAGGTTCTTTACCTCAGTGTGTGTGTGTGTGTGTGTGTGTGTGTGTGTGTGTGTGTGTGTGTGTGTGTCTGTCTGTCTGTCTGTCTTTCTTGTGGACATGCCTAATAAATCATAAACATACTGATTTCCTGACACCCATTTTCCTCTCTTTTCCTTAAAGGGATAGAGATGATGTTAATATGTACTTATCTATAGATGAAATTAATCCCAGAAAATAGTATACATACATATAAATGTAAATATACACGCATGCATGTATGTATACATATACATATGTTTTCCCCATTTTTATGTATTGGAATCAATTCTCCTTTTGACTTTCTGCATTACTTTTGCTAATCTGTGGATAGATAGATAGATAGATAGATAGATAGATAGATAGAAGTAATAATAATTTGTGGAAAACTAACTATAAGGACTTTCAGCCAGAGAAAATGTGCCTAATGCTAAAGGGCTTTAAAAACTTGTTAAAAAAAATATAGGTGTATATGAAGAGTCTATTAAATTACTCTACCCAAACTGACCACAGTCTGTTATTGTGCTTTTTCTCTTACCATCAGTCCTTAATTCAGGTACAGAAAATGTTGCAGGTAGAGTCCTCTAGTACAAGCTAACCAGTAAGCCTGGGGCTGAATGTCCCAACAGATGAATTCCTGCATTGATTTTTTTGACAGGAGTAAAGCCTCCCCAGAAATTCTTAGTCTTCCAGAGAATACACAATTAGGATCTGTCCCCTGAGGTTGAGTGCCACAAAAGAAAACCACAGGGAGACAAATATAACTAATGCAGAAGGTAAAAGGGGAAATGAAGACCAAGACCACTGATGGGATAGATGCTATGCAGACTGACTCCTGGGCTCCATTTTAACCACAAAATATCCTTCCTGAAACCATATGATTGCTCTGGCACATCCAGAAACAATGCAGCCTGTAGTACTGAACTTCTGGATAGGTTTTTGTATGTTTTGATTTAGAGCTAGATTACTAGAGCTGTGATTACCTGGGACCATTGACCCGCACCTCCTAGAATATAGCAAAACATAGAATTTGCTATTAAATAAGATATTTCCCCTCTCTGTAAGAGGGAACATGTTTAACTCAAGGCTCTTTCTGGGTCTGTTTATGCATTCCCTGCCTAGGTTAATATGATCTGTGCTTGCAAAATATAATTATAAAAGAATCCATGATTTTCTGTTGCATCTCAATCCACTCTCCCACACCATACATTGAAACATTAAATGTTAGTTCCTAAATCCTACAAATACATAGGGGACAGATGGCATGAGAGTGCCTTGTTTCACAATGGAAGCATACTGGGTCAACTATATCTCAGCCTCAGAGTTGGCTTGTATAGGTCTAGGTTTGACCTCGTGGTTCAGTTTCAAAAGACTTACCAAGAAGTAGGTGTGGTGGGTTCTGGAGATCATCTGATGGTTTTGCTCTGGATGAAGTTCTGAGGTCAATCTGGAGTAAAATAAACAATGTCATCCCTGGGACTGAGCTGACTTCCATGAAATTTCCAACAAAGAGTAGCCTAGGTCTGAGCTAAACTTCCTAGAAATCCTCTTAATATATTTTCTGCTTCCATGATGGGATAAGAATAAATTATTTTCTACCAGTTTTGATCCACCATGTAGTGGACAACCCTGGTGGCAGAAGATTTAGAGAAAACCAAGTTGCTGTTGTAGTTTACATAGAAAAATCATTTCCAAATAGGAATTTCTTACAATTATTGTTTTAGTATTAAGAATTAGGAAAGGGGACAGAGCCAAGATGGCAGAGTAGAAACAGCACTTCCCCAGCACTCCTGCCCACAACACTTCCAAAACATAGAGAGGGGGACTCTGAACAACCTCTGGAGCTCCAGAACCTACAAAATGACACAGAGAAAATATCTCCCACTGAGGACAGCCTGGAAGCCCGGCAGGGAGCAGCCAGCACAGAACTCTGGGAGCTGAGCCCAGGCCTGCCTGAGTCAGAGGTTTTAGCCCCAGGGTGGCCACACCAGCAGCCAGATGGAGGGACCCCAGAACACTAGCAGCTGTGGCATTTCCAGGATTAACAACACATAGATGCCAATGACAAAGTAAGGGGTCAGTGTAGTATGGACTTTGGGACTGGTTGGGAGAGCTTGTCAGGATCTTTCCCTGGGGGCAAGAAGCCGCTGAGTAGACCCAGCTCAGCCACCATGTTGCAGCTTCAGTTCCTGGCCTGTGGGCTGTAGGGGGACTGGTGATCAGTCTTGGGGGCGGGTGGGATAATCACTCTTGCTTTAACCTTCTTGGATCTGGATTGTGGTCTGGGGTGGAGGTCTTGGGCTGTGTGACCAGCTTGCCAGAGCATTTAGGGGCTTCAGAGATGGAACCCAAAAAATAATGCCAGTAGCTGAGAAAACCCTAGAGTTTGGAACATAGCTCCCTTGTCTGGTGGCAGAGTCCTACTGTGGCAATAAGCCAAAAGTTAAGTAATTGAGTGGCAACATGCCTAGGCAAAGGAAACAAAATAAATACAAAAATGCAACATTAGACTCCTATATTGGAGGGCAAAGAGG
Source organism: Gymnobelideus leadbeateri (assembly GCA_011680675.1). NCBI lineage: Eukaryota > Metazoa > Chordata > Mammalia > Diprotodontia > Petauridae > Gymnobelideus > Gymnobelideus leadbeateri. The sequence continues at coordinate 93,177 of WOXC01005748.1, forward strand.
ACCAAAGCATGGAACAGGAGGAGGATTGGGAGGTCAGAGATCCTGTACCAAAAGCCCCAAATGAAAATATGAGCGGGTTACAGGCCAGAGAGGACCTTAAGAAGGATTTTAAAAACCAAATAAGAGAAGTGGAGGAAAAACTGGGAAGAGAAATGAGAAAGATGCGAGAAAAGTATGAAATGACAGTCAACAGCCTGACTGAGGAAAATAACACCTTAAAAAATTGACTAACTCAAATGGCAAGAGGCTCAGAAAGGCAATGAGGAGAAGAATGCCGTAAAAAGTTGAATTTGCCAGATGGAAAAACAATCTCAAAAGCTCACTGAGGAGATTCATTCCTTCAGAATTAGATTGGAGCAAATGGAAGCTAATGACTTTATGAGAAATGAAGATGCTGTTAAGCAGATCCAAACAAATGAAAGAAGAGAAGGCAATGTGAAATATCTCATGGGAAAACCACTGACCTGGAAAATAGATCCAGAAGAGATAATTTAAAAATTATTGGACTACCTGAAAGGCATGATCAAAGAAAGAACCTAGAAATCACCCTTCAGAAATTCTCAAGGAAAGTTGCCCTGATGTTTTAGATCCAGAGGGCAAAATAGAAGTTGAAAGAATCCAGCAATCACCTCTTCAAAAAGATCCCCAAAAGAAAACTCCTAGGAATATTATAGCCAGGTTCCAGAATTCACAGATAAAGGAGAGAATATTACAAGCAGCCAGGAAGTAACAATTTCAATACTGTGGAAACACAATCAGGATAGCACAGAATCTGACAGCTTCTACACTGAGGGATCAAAGGGCATGGAATATGATATTCCAGAGGGCAAAGGAGCTGGGATTAAAACCAAGAATCACCAACCCAGCAAAACTGAGGATCATGTTTCAGGGGAAAATATGGTCATTCAGTGGAATAGAGGACTTTCAAGCATTCTTGATGAAAAAACCAGAATTGAATAGAAAATTTGACTCTCAGATACAAGAAGCAAGAGATGCTTGAGAAGGTAAACAGAGAAAAGAAATCAAAAGGAACTTATCAAAGTTGAACTATTTACATTCCTACATGGAAAAATGATAACTGTATCTGATGAAACCTTTCTCGGTATGAAAATAGTTGAAGAAGTGTATATGGGCATATGAATACATATGTGAATGTGTGTATATATGTGTACAGCTGTACATAATTAGAGGGCATAGGTCGAATTTAATAGGAAGGGATGATACTTAAATGGTGAAATCAAGAGGTGAACGAGGGGTATAATAAAAGGAGATGGGGAAAGACAATATGGGATGGACTATCTTATATAGAAGAGGCAAGTGAAAATGATTACAAGGGAGGGGAAGAACAGAAAGGCAAAAAAGCAAAACCTTGTTCTCATTGTATTTGTCTCAGCGAGAGAATGACATACATACTAAATAGGATATCTCACCCTTCAGGAGAGTAGGGGGGAAGGGAATGAGAGGGGGATGAGAGGGATGATGGGAGGGAGGATGGGAAGGAAAGGGGGGAGGGAAGTTGGAAGCACTCACTTTTCAAAAAGGAAGAGGATTAAAGTAGGGAATAGACCAAGTGGGAGGTGGAATAGGAGGGAGGGAAATATAGTCAGTCTTTTACAATTTATCTACTATGGTGGTGTTTTGCATAGCTACACATGTACAACATATACTGAATTGCTTGTCTTCCCAGTAAGGATCGGTGACAAGAAAGGAAGGGAATGAATCTGGAAACAGATGTTTTAAAATAAAATGCTTTAAAATATATATGAATACTGCTATTAATACCTATTTTACATATAATTGGGAAATAAAATATATAGGCATTGGGGCACAGAGATTCACCTTGCCCTACTGGAAAAGTTGAAGGGGGGATGGGAGAAGATATGGGAGTGAGCAGATTGGATGAGGGGATATACTGTGGACTGCTATTCTGGGGTGGTGGATGGGGGAAAAACAGGGAAAAATTGTAACTCAAAATCTGGCTGCAATGAATGATGTAAACCAGAAATTAATAAAGCATTTGGGAAAAAAGAATTAGAAAAGATAATAGAGATTACCTAAATCAACCTTTTCATTTTACATATGAGGAAACAGAAATCCAAAAAAGACAGTTTTTCACACAGGTGAGAAATATCAGAATCAATATTAAGATCTTCTGATTACAAAGGCTTCAATATAAGTTCTTCAAAAGATACAGCACAGAAGTTAAACAGGAATATTGAATGTTCATATTCAAAATAGCTGGTCACATATACATGGAGTTGGGGCTAGGATGGTAGAATGAATGTAAGGAAAGAAGAATCTAGAGGGTAGTGCTACTGAGAACACAGCTCATGATGAACCTGAAAAGTAAAGTTAGTAGGGAAGCACGCATTCAGGGTTTAAGTTGCTGATATCCCTAAAACTAGATCAGAGCAGCTGACTAGACATTAGAGAAAAGACCTGTGACACACATGTAGTCAGAGTAATCAGTTTTCATGTGCCAGCTGGGTTATCCCCTGGGGCATCAGCTCACTGAGTTAGTTATGTACACTCTCACACCATCTCATTTTGAATTTGACATCAGCTGGTATCCTAATTAATACATTAGGATCTTTGTATATGGATCCATGGCAGAGTAGAGAAGTACACATCTGTGTTCTCCCAATTTACCTCAAAACAATTCCAAAACAACATCACAAATCAAATTCTGGAGCAGCAGAACTAACAAAATGTCAGGTGGAAATTAATTTGTGGCCCAAGATGTCTCAGGTGATCAGCAGAAAAGATCTGTCTCATTATGGTGGTGGTTGGTCCTGGGGCACAGAGCAGAGCATGGACAGACCCTGCTGGCTGTATCAGCAGTGGATTTTAGAGGTGGCTAAATTGGTGGCAGTAGCAGCTTCAGTTTTCAGGGTCAAACAACTGATCTGAAGGAGATAGCAGGGAACTTTTTTGCTTGTCCTGAGTTCCAGACTATGTTGAATTGCTCACATAGCCACAGACCAAGGGACAGAACCAGGAAAAGCATTTGCAGTCCTAGAGGAGCAGCAGCTCTGGTTGTGGTTCCAGGACTGACAGGAGTGCTGAGAGTTACTCACAGTGGAATTGGGAACCTGATCTCAATTCCAAGACATGGGAAAATGCTAGAATTTGGGGCTTCAGAAAATTTGGGAACCTGGTCATAGTACCAGGGCCAGGAAGTATGCTAGAGAAATTAGGAACAAAGGAACAAGGTCTCTTTTAGGGTGAATACCAGAGCATAGGCAAGGAAAGCAGTGATCATGCCTCTTCCTAGATCATATTACCTTGGAAGAACAAAAAGCCTACAGACCCCCAGAGATGACTGAAAATAGCAAGAAAGGCCTGAAGCCTGTGACAGTACCCCCTTTATCCCAGGAACAGAGTACAACTTTAATATAAGGTTAAAAGTCAATACATAGACCAGAGAAATGAGCAAAAATCAAAAAGAACTTGACTATAGCAAGTTACTCTGATAACAGGGAAGATTAAGAGACAAAATCAGAATACAATGATGTCAAAGAGTCTAGAAGCAAACACTCAGACATGTGTATTGGAGGTCAACAGAAAACTGGGAAAGAATTTTTGTAACCAGTGTCTCTGATAAAGGCCTCATTTTTAAAACATATACTGAACTGGGTCAAATTTATAACAATATAAGTCATTCCCCAATTGACAAATGGACAAAGGATATGAACAGGCAGTGTTCAGAGGAAGAAACTAAAGATATCTAGAGTCACTTGAAAACATATTCTAAATCACTAATGATTAGAGAAATGCAAATTGAAACAACTCTTCAGTACCGTATCTCATTAGTTAAATTGTCTAAAATGACAAAACAGGAAAACTATAAATGCTGGAGGAGATGTAGGAAAATTGGAACACTAATGCACTGTTGGTGGAATTGTGAACTGATCCAACCATTTTGAAGAGCAATTTGGTATTATGCCCAAAGGGCTATAAAAATGTGCATCCCCTTTGAATCACTTCAAGGACTGTATCCCAAAGGGATCATGCAAATAAGAAAAGGACACATGTACAAAATTATTTATAGCAGCTCTTTTTGTGGTGGCAAAGAACTGGAAAATGAGGGGATGCCCATCAATTGGGGAAAGACTGAACAAGTTGTGGTATATGAATATAATGGAATACTACTGTTCCATAAGAAATTATGTGCAGATAGACTTAAGAAAAACCTAAAAAGACTTATATGAACTGATGCTGAGTGAAGTAAAAAGAACCAGGAGAACATTGTACATGGTAACAGTCACATTATGTGACTACCTTTGATAGACTTGGCTCTTCTCAGCAATGCAAGATTCTAAGAAAACTTCAAAAGGCTCACAATAGAAAATGCTATCTAAATCCAGAGAAAGAATTAGAGTCTGAATGTACATCAAAGCATACTATTTGCTCTCTCCCTTTTTTGTTTTGTCTTGCTTTGTTTCTCCTTTCTTGTGGTTCATTCCATTAGTTATAATTCTTTACAATTTGAATAAGGTGAAAATATGTTTAATATGAATGTATATGTAGAGGTAGTATCAGAACACATGCTGTCTTCAGGAGGGGGGATGAGAGGCAAGGGGAGAAAATTTAAAACTGCATGTTGTAGACTAAAACCAAACAAACAAACAAATAAATAAGCAAAAGCAAATAAATTAATGAACAAATAAATAAATAGAATAAGCATGACCCCAATGTAGAGATATTGGAAGACACCTTGATTCTGCTCTTTGCAGAGGTGGGAAGTAATTGTTTGTGTAATGGTGCATATGTATTCAGACGTCTTTTTATGTATTGAAAGGTTTTGCTGGTTTATAAGTTATTATTCCACTCCATTTTCTTTGAAAATATTTTTTATTATATGAGATAACTTTCTGGGAAGGGGAGATTCCGGGGCAAACTTTGGAGCAAACAAAACATGTCAATAAAAATTATTTAAAAAACTATTTGTGTGTATGTGTGTGATTATGTCATTCATACATACATGTGTGTGCACACACATACACAAATATATCCATACATACACATACACACATGCATATAAATGCATTAATCACAAGTCAATTAGAATTTCTAGAAAAGCTCAAAAAAAGATTTTGAAAATCAAGTAAGAGAGGTAGAGTAAAATTGAATTTGGTTCAGGGAGAAAATGACATACATACTAAATGGGATATCTCAACCTGCAGCAGGATAGGGGGAAGGGGGATGAGAGGAGGGATGATGGATGGGAGGGCATCCTTGGGGTGAGGGAGGTTGGAAGTACCCACTATAGAAGAGGGACAGGATCATGTAGGGAATCGACCAGGTGGGGGGTGGGATGAGTGGGAGGGAATTATAAGCAGCCTTGTACAATATATCTACTATGATAATGTTTTGCATAGCTAGACATGTACAACATATACTGACTTACTTATATCCCAAGAAGGAATGGGTGACAAGGGACGAAGGAAATGGATCTGAAATTCAAGGTCGTAACATTAAATGTTTCAAATATATATATAAATACTATTATTAATACTCTTTTGCCTATAATTGGGAGATAAGATGTGCAGGCATTGGGACACAAAGATTCATCTTCCTCTAATGGAAAAGTCGATGGGGGTATGGGAGAAGGT